>MCJB01048049.1:24072-66718 GCA_002018475.1 Nicotiana obtusifolia
CACGCCGCCTCGGGTATATTATTTGGATCGGGTGGCACGCCGCCACGGGCATGTTGTGTGGATTGGGTTGCCCGTTGTAACAGTTTCATATTGGATCAGGTTGCACGCCGCAACAGTGAGATGTTGAGCATAGTTCCTTATACTTATTTTGTGTCCCTTGTTTTTCATCCATGAGGTAGGTTTATCTATTCGGCCATTTTATTCGTTACGCAGGCTGGATAATTCTCTGTCAGAGTTCGTTCTTCCTTGTGAGTTATATTCGAGTGGTGGCTTGTTGGCGCTTTGATGGTGCTGCATAAGGTCTTGGTTAGTGTTTGAGGTGACTCATTGCCTGAGCAGTTTGTACTGGGTGAGACGAGATTATTGGACCTGAAATTAGTGCAATCAGATTTATATAAGGTACATTAAAGAGAAAATATCGTTATTCAGTTCAAAAAGAGGTAATGGCCCTTGTCAGGAGGAGAGACTCCATGATTTATTGATTCGACATGTGGTTATGAGTTCCTACACGTCTCTTTCGTTGTGGCAGTATTGCGAGAATTGGAATAGGTCTCACATGTATTATGAGGCGTATTACGGGCATCAGATTCGTGAGATTTCAACTGTTGTGGTCGGAGGATGTATTATGGGCATATGAATTATGCGGTGCATGGTGTGAATTCAGCAAAGGTGTACGATCATGTTTTGGTACAGTGTGTAGTGATTGATACGGTGTTCGTATATGTTAGAATCGGGTTTTGTAGAGAAATTCAGAGGTTGGAATTTGGTTCTAAGGCTTTTCGACTAAGTTAAAAGGGATGATCTTCAGTCTGGCTCGGGCTAATGTGTTCAACTGGATTGTGGTAGCACGGGTAGGTGCATGAGGTGTTAAACAGTGATTTTAGACAAATCTGGAACAGTCCTTATCATGTTCGAGGACGAACATATGTTTAAGTGGGGGAGAGTGTAACAAATCGACCGGTCGTTTTGAGCTCTAGCGCGTCGTTCAGCGGTTTGAGGCCTTGAGTAGCTTCACTTTAGGTACTATGACTTGTACGTGTGGTCGGAGTTGAATTTTGGGAAGTTCGGAGTTGATTTGGAAAGAAAATTCTAATTTCGGAAGCTTTAAGTTGGAAAAATTGACTAAGATTTGACTTTTGAGTAAACGACTTCGGTATCGGGTTGAGTATCGGATCACCTGGGAGCATTTCGGCGCTTATTGTGGAAAGTTGACATTTGAAAGGCTTTCAAATTTCCCAAATTTGGTTTGAGGTGGACTTTGGTGTTGTCAATGTCCGTTTGGGATTCCGAGCCTTGGAATAGGTTCATATTGTGATTTATGACTTGTGCGCAAAGTTTGGCGTCATTCCGGAATGTTTTGATATGAATCGGAGGCGTTCATCGAAGTTTGAAAGTTTAAAGAAAGGTTTCGATCGTCGATTCGCAACCTTGATGTTGTCTGGTGCGATTTGAGTTCCCGAGTAGGTTCATGTCGTGTTTTGGGATGTGTTGGTATGCTTGGATGGGATCCCGGGGACCTCGGGTTTGAATCGAATTGAAATTTGGATTTGAGGTAATGTTGGAAACTACTGAAATTTGGTGTCACTGCACCTACAGTGGCTTGGTCGCAGGTGCGGACACGCAGGTGCGATGAGGGTCGTTGCAGAAGCGAAGAAAGCCGGCCAGGAGAAGGGCCGCAGGTGCGGAGCTTTGGCCGCATCTGCGCAAGCGCAGAAGCAAAACCCTAGGCGTCGAAGCGGGTAAAGGCGCATGAGCGGAAGAATCTCGCACCTGCGATGCCGCAGAAGTGGGGAATGTTTTCGCAAGGGTGAGGCTTCGTGGTCGGGGATTTTTCACAGAACAGGAGGAGTGGTCGAAAAAGCGACACCGCAGGTACGGTGTTTTGTCCACAGAAGTGGACTTGGATGGCTTAGTGGGAACCGCACGTGCGATGGGAATTTCCGCAGGTGCGGAGCCGCAAAAGCAGCTAATGGACCGCAGGTGCGAAGGTCGGGTTGGGCAGTGTGTTCTTTTAAAACGGGGATTTGGCTCAATTTTACTTTTTTCGTCCATGGGATCCGATTTTGGAGCGATTTTGGAGTGCTATCTTCATCATCTATTATGTGGTAAGTGATTTCTTCACATTGTGAGTTAAATATATGATTTATTAATGGGTTTAAGCATGATAATTTCTAGAAATTTGGAATTTTGGTGGAAAACCTAGAAATTGATATTTTTGGATTTTTATCACGTTTTTGGAAATGGAATTAGGAATAATTATATATTTGAGTTCGTGGTGTTATGGTTAAAATTTATCTTAAAAAATTTTCGTAATCCGGGCACGTGGGCCCGGGTTAGAGCGTAGTTGGGGATTTTTATGAATTGATTAATTATAAGCATTGGAGTATATTTTGATTGAGTTGCACATTGTTTGACTAGTTACAGATCGTTTGGCTTTGAGCTGAGGTGTTAGAGAGGCGTTGGAGCCGGTCATGGAACTTCGGAGCGAGGTAAGTCTCCCGTCTAACCTTGTGAGAGGGAAACTACCCTTAGGTAATATTTATTGGTATGTGCAACTACTTGTGGGTGCCATGCACGCACGAGGTGACGTGAGTCCGTACATAGCTAAAGCATGTTTATGTCCGGGTAGACTTAGGACTTTATCATGTAATAATTGAATTATTTGAACTCGTTCTGCTGGCTTAGTTAATTAAAGTTATAACTGAATTTGATTTAGAAATAAATATATGTATAATAGGCCTAGCCTTAACACTTTGAATTGTGGGCGAGTTATTTGAGAAAAAGTAAAGATTATATTCGTTCTGTGCTCATGTACTGTATTGTAAACACGTGTCTCGTAATTCAGTAACTTCCTTCCTTTCTTGTCGAGCGGACCGAACGCCTTGGCAGATGCATTTATAGTTCGTGCCGCTCGTCCCTCGGTAGTGTACACATTATTCTGGATTAGGCCGAACAACCTCGGCAGAATCGTGCGTTATGTTGCTAGTAGTCCCTCGTTGTTTGTTTTTTTGTTTCTTTTTTTGTGTATTTGAGAATGATGTAACTAGGAGTTTATATAGCCTAAACTAAGAAGGTGACATGATATTTTGGATGCTTATAATAATCCAATCCCATATGAGATTTCTCTATTTTTTTGTTTATGTTGTTCCACTGAGGTCTTGAGATAATGGAGAGCCATGAATTAATCACAACTTTGCTTGACTCACTTATATTTAAAATAAGATCCAGAATTTATTGACTTTCAAAAAAATGTTTCCAGGTCTACATACATTTCTAAACTAGTGACAATAAAGGAAAATAGAGAAACTGCTTTGTTTTTCTATATTTTCTGAGCTTTTATATATTATACATTTACACTAAAAGTTGGTAATAAATTATACATGCATTGATCTATACTAGAAATTTACACAAATGCGTATTCAGTATGTGTGTATCGGCCTAACAAATGTCCATAACTTTCGACATAGAGTATGAATTTATACGTAGAATTTAGTAAAATCTCGACAAGTATTATATTTAAACTCATAATTTAATAGTATAATGAATTTAATATTAAAATTTTTAATAACTGAACCCATTAAATTTAATTCTGGATCGGCTCTTTCCTTTATTTGATCATGTAAGCATCAAAGTTGGAAGGTTGGGTCCATCATATATGTCCTTGATGCTGCAGATAACCTAACAACTTATAATTCACATCATGTAGGCCATGATTTTCATCGAAGCACTGTAAGAATATACTCTCGTTCGAACTTCATATACTGAATTCTAAACAAGAACTCGAGACTGGTTCCTACTTTTTCTTTTTGAGAAAGAAGAGGATGGTACTTTTCAACAGATAAGCGAATCGCGCTCAAGTGGTGGTTGACGAAATATCTAATCGGTCTTGACCAACAAAAAGAGTTTTTTCCACCAGTCTTTTTGGCCGGGCACCTTCTTTCTCTTCATTTCATTTCAGGAAGAAGAAGAAAGGCGAAGTTCTTCTATCCAGTTGAGGATGAATTATAGTTCCACATCCAGTTAGAAGATGACCTACGACATCTGATGGTCAGATGCCGTAGGTCGGTATATCTTTGAAAGATGTAATGAATATGATCTCTTCATTCTTATTTAGAGATTTTGAATTTAAGCTTTGAGAGTTGAGAATTCTTGATAAGAAATGTTTTCCGTTTTTGTGGTCTCTATGCGGTGTGTATCAAGATTAGTCGGGTAAATAGGTATTGGATATCAAATGGTTAAACCAAAAATAAATAAATTATAGTGTATCATTTTGGGTTTAATTCGGTTTTGATACAAATTAACAAGAAAAATAGTAACATATCAGTCACTATCCCACTATTTATGGATGGTTAATCAATGCATGCAAAGTGTTAGTATATTTAGAAAGCCATGAAAGATAGAGTTGCATGCATGTTTGTATGCGTTATAACGAAGAATTTATGGGTACTTTAATAGAAAAGAATATAATGTTAGAATTTTCTCTACTTAATTGAGCCGGTCCTTTTAGAATACTTGACCAGTAAAAGAAAATATATTGAAATAAATTTCATAAAATGTCACATTATTTTTTTTCCCAGTAAAATCACGTAACTTTGTTTTGTCACATAAAAGTCACAAGACTTGACTATATATAGTAACAAAAAAACTAATTACAATGTTCGGAAACCCAGCCCTTCCGGTGCACTAATTGTAGTGGAAAGAGTAATATTTTGAGGAAAACTGAAATATTATTTCATTCTTATGAAATATTTTTACATTCTAATAACTTATGAAATATTATTTCGGGGTGAATATATAAAGTGAGAATTGACTATATGCTACCGAACTTGATCAATAAATTTATGTGAAGAAATTGGGGATTACTGGAAGAATAGGTAAAAATACATAAACAAGATCAATAAAAGGAACTTGTATTCAACTGAAACAATTCTCTGGAAACATTCAAAATACAATTTAAATGACAAAACAATTGCCACCCGAATAAGGAAAAGAAAGAAACAACAAATTAAGAATTAAATTTTTTTGATATCGTGCCTTCAACTCAAGACCCTTGGGATTATGTTGTGTTGGAAATTTAGTAATATGGAGGAGGTAGTGATGGAGAAGGAGTTGAAGATGATTGATAAGAGTAAGGAGGTGGAGGTGATGGTGAAGGGGGAGGGGGTGAGTTATAGTAGTATGGCGGTGGAGGAGAAGCTGAAGGTTTCTTGTAGTAGTCATTCTTCGGCGAAGATGGCACTTTGTATTCTTGTTTAGGCATTGAGGGTACCTTGTAATAGTCCGTTTTTGGAACTGATAGCTTTTTGTAGTAGTCATTCTTTGGTACAGATGGCATCTGGTATTCCAATTTAGGCACTGAGGGTACCTTATAATAGTTATCCTTCGGAACAGAAGGCATCTTGTAGTTATTCTTTGGACCTGATGGCTTTTTGTAGTAGTCATTCTTTGGCACAGATGGCACTTGGTATTCTGGTTTAGGCACCGAGGGTACCTTATAGTAGTTATCCTTTGGAATAGAAGGCACCTTGTAGGTATTCTTTGGAACTGATGGCTTTTTGTAGTAGTCATTCTTTGGTACAGATGGCACCTTGTATTCCTGTTTAGGCGTTAAGGGTGCCTTGTAATAGTTATCTTTTGGAACCGATGGTTTTTTGTAGTAGTCATTCTTTGGCAAAGATGGCGCCTTGTATTCCTTTTTAGGCACTGAAGGTACCTTGTAGTAGTTATATTTTGGAAGAGATGGCACCTTCTTGTAGTTATATTCTGGAACAGATGGTTTCTTGTAGTAGTCATTCTTTGGCAAAGAAGGCGCCTTGTATTCCGGCTTAGGCACTGCGGGTGCCTTGTAGTAATTATCTTTCGGGATAGATGGCACCTTCTTGTAGTTATTTTTTGGAACTGGTGGCTTCGTGTAGTAGTTATCCTTTGGCAAAGATGGTGCCTTGTATTCTTGTTCAGACACTGAGGGTACCTTGTAATCGTTCTTCGATACTTGTGACACTTCGTAATTATCTTTTAACACTGGTACTTGATTATATGATGAAACTGATGATTTATAAGAATCGGCTGAATATGCCATAGTGCAAGTTGCAATCAAGAAAAATGCTAAAGCACAAGCAAAATGATGCCATTGCTTCTTCATTTGGCTCCCCATTGAGAAGATTTGGGTTCTAAGGCTGATTGGATTGTTTTTTTGTTTCTTTTTTGTGTATTTGAGAATGGTGTAACTAGGAGTTTTTATAGCCTAAACTCATCTGAGTTTTTCCTCATGTTTTGGTTAATGGTGTTCCACTAAGTTCTTGAGATAATGGAGAGCCATGAACAAGTCACAACTTTGCTTGACTAACTTATATGAAAAAAATCTAAAAATCCAAAGTTTAATTGACTTTCCAGAAAATGATACCATGTCTACATGCATTTCTAAAATAGTGGCAATCAAGGTGGAATAAATTCACGTAGTTCTAAATTGTTCATTGAAATCATGTATATCATTATGAAGCGATGACGTAAAAGATCTATATTGCATGCGAGAATGTCAAATATTAAATTTAGAAAAATTTATAAATCTTAACAAAAGTAAGACATGATTAAGACAAAACAAATACGTTACTTTAAATTCAAAATCATAAAAAACCTCTTTCGTCAATAAATTAATTGCTTGAACTCCAAATTATCTTTGTCGATTCCTCGTACACTTTACTTTAAAATAAATTAATATTTTAGGGTTCTGCAATTTTGATGTTTAAGTCTGAAATAGAAAGATTTTTAACTTGAATTATATTAGAGCTCCTAACAAGAACTATCGTGGACTAGACAAAAATTGTTTCTCTAAATTATTTTCACGTTTGAGCTATTCTTTAATTAAAAAAAAGTGAATATTTAGAAATTTATAGAGTTTTAAATTCATGTCGTTACGTCCGTAGCTTCCTGTAGAATAAATAAGGTGAACATTCAGAGGTTGATCCTTTCATGTTGGCACGAGGCTATATAATTTGTTATCATCTCATGCTATCTATTTGACAATCTCATACGTCTTGTGAAGTTATTGAATCTAATAGCATTTTTTAAAGTTGTTTTGTGTATGACCCGACCGATCGTTTTGAGCTCTAGCGCATCGTCCAGAGTTTGAGGCCTTGAGTAGCTTTACTTCAAATATTATGACATGTACGTAAGGTCGGAGTAGAATTTCGGGATGTTCGGAGTTGATTTGGAAAGAAAATTCTAATTTCGGAAGCTTGAAGTTGGAAGAATTGACTAAGGTTTGAATTTTGAGTAAATGACTTCAGAATCAGGATTGAAGGTTCTAATAGGTTTGTATGATGATTTCGGACTTGGGCGTAGGTTCGAGTTGAGTATCGGATCACCCGGGAGCATTTTAGCGCTTATTGTGGAAAGTTGGAGTTTGGAAGGCTTTAGAATTTCCTATGTTTGGTTTGAGGTGGACTTTGGTGTTTGATATTCGTTTGGGATTTCGAGCCTAGGATTAGGTTCGTATTTTGATTTATGACTTGTGCGCAAAGTTTGACATCATTCTGGAATATTTTGATATGAATCGGACGCGTTCATCGAAGTTTAAAAGTTTAAAGAAAGGTTTTGATCGCTCGATTCACAACTTTGATGTTGTTTGGCGTGATTTGAGACCCCGAGTAGGTTCGTGTCATGTTTTGGGATGTGTTGGTACGTTTGGATGAGGTCCCCGGGGCCTCGGGTTTGAATCGGATTGAAATTTGGATTTGATGTAATACTGGAAATTGTTGAAATCTGGTGTCACCGCACCTGCAGTGGTTTGGTCGGAGGTGCGGACACGCAGGTGCGATGGGGGTTGTCGCAAAAGCGAAAAAAGCTGGCCAGGAGAAGTGCCGCAAGTGTGGAGCTTTGGCCGTATCTGCGCAAGCGCAGAAGAGAAACCTGGGGCGCATAAGTGGGTGAAGCCGCAGGAGCGGAAGAATCTTGCACCTGCAATGCCACAGAAGCAGGGAATGTTTCTGCAGGTGTGAGGCTTCGTGTAGGGGGATTTTCCGCAGAAGCGGAGGAGTGGTTGCAAAAGCGACGCCGTAGGTGCGGTGTTTTGTCTGCAGAAGTGGACTTGGATGGCTTAGTGGGAACCGCACGTGTGATGGGAATTTCCGCAGGTGCGGAGCCGCAGAAGCGGCTAATGGACCGCAGGTGTGAAAGTCGGACTAGGCAGTGTGTTCTTTTAAAACGGGGATTTGGCTCAATTCCACTTCATTTCGTCCGTGGGAGCCAATTTTGGAGCGATTTTGGAGTGCCATCTTCATGGGGTAAGTGATTTCTTCACAATGTTAGTTAAATACAAGGTTTATATGTGGATTTAAGCAAGAGAATTTGTAGAAAATTGAGATTTTGATGGAAAATCTAGAAATTGGTATTTTTGAATTTTGGCCACGATTTTGGAAATGGAATTAGGAATATATTATATATTTGAGTTCGTGGTGTTATGCGTGAAGTTTATCTTCAAAAAATTTCGGAATCCAGGCACGTGGGCCAGGGGATTGATTTTATTGACTTTTAGAGCGGAGTTGGGAATTTTTATGAATTGATTAATTATAAGAGTTCGAGTATAGTTTGATTGATTTGCACATTGTTTGACTAGTTAGAGATTGTTCGGCTTTGAGTTGAGGTGTTAAAGAGGCATTGGAGCCGGTCATGGAACTTCGGAACGAGGTAAGTCTCCTGTCTAACTTGTGAGTGAAAAACTATCCCCTAGGTGATTTTTTTTGTTATGTGCAACTAGTTGTGGGTGCTACGTATGCACGAGGTGACGAGATTCCGTACGTAGCTAAAGCATGTTTATGTCCGGATAAACTTAGGACTTTATCATGTAATAATTAAATTATTTGAACTCGTTTTGCTGGTTTAATTAATTAAAATTATAACTGAATTTGATTTAGAAATAAATATACGTATAATAGGCCGAGCCTTAACACTTTGAATGTGGGCGAGTTATTTGAGAAACGGTAAAGATTATATTTGTTATGGGCTCATGTACTGTATTATAAACACGTATCTCGTAATTCGATAACTTCCTTCCTTTCTTGTGGAGCGGGCCGAACGCCTTGGCGGTATAATAGATGCATCTATGGTTCATGTCGCTTGACCCTCAACAGTGTATACATTATTCTGGATCGGGCCGAACGACCTCGGCAGAATCGTGCGTTATATCGCTAGTTATCCGAATATTCACGAGATAACCTTTCACTAATGCCCGGCATATTTATGGTATTTCTTATTTATTTGATATTGACACTTGGCATTTCCTGAGCTATTAAGGTAGAATAATAGATCGAGAAATTTATACTTTAAAAAAAAAATATTTGGAAGATTATAAAATTTACAGATTTACCCCACTATCGTTGTGGACTTCATATCTGTTGTGGATTATTATATTATTTTACTGGAGCTATAGTAAATGTCAATGTCGACCCCTCGTCACTACTTCTCCCGGGTTAGGCTAGATACTTACTGGGTACGCATTGATTTACGTACGCATGTTGCACTTCTGCACTAAATGTGCAGGATCTGACAAGTTCATTTGGTGATCATCTTGGTGCGTAGGTGCATCTGTTGAGGAGACTTTATGTGAGCTGCAATTCAGGCTACGCATCAAAGTCCACCGAGTCTCCATCGTACTATTATTTTATCTTATCTTATATACATTCTGGACAGATGTTGTATTATTATTGTACTCCTTAGAAAATGTACATGCACTTGCGACACCGAGTTTTGGGGTTATACTAGTTGATGCTTACGGTTTGGTACATTATTATCGTCTTTTAATTTTTTTTATAAATTACAAATGTTGTACGTTCCTATGACGGAAGTCTCCTTTTCTTATTAAAATTTGTGATTTCGAAAGTAATAAAATGAGCAATCAAATTGGTTAATCACTGTTGGCTTGCTTGACGGCGTTCCGAATCGAATTGGTATTTCTAATGTTGATGGCTCGAGAAAGATGATCTTCTAGGAGATTTAGAGTTGGTAGTGATTCATTAGTTCCGGTGCTACAGGTATGGATTTGATTTGAGGCAATGTTTAGGCAGTGAAGTATGAGGGAGGACATGGCTGGAAGTGTTTCGCGGTGGTTGAAGTACTAGCAGGTCAAGTATGAAAAGTAGAGGTCGAGAAATTGCTTAAAGGAGATGGTTTAACCAAAGTAAGAGTGGCAGATTAGCATATGGATTCTGTGGTAGGATAGCCGCGTGCCTTGAGAAAGTTTAGAGCTGTTTGGGAATCATGGTGGAAAAGTGACTAGGTCTACGGATTTTATTTGGGATGGTGGCTACTGTATTGAGGAACATTGAATATGGCAGAAAGAAGTTTGCTTGAAATGAAGATGGGTGTGAAAACTTGATTATCGTTGGGATGCGTCATGACTTCGAGTTTGGAATGTGTTGTCGCACTTTTAGTTGATGTCAATGGGGAATGAACGAACAATACAGCTGGTGGGCGAGCATGGGCTCAGGAGAGTTTACTGATTTCGTGGTAGTTGTACCTAGTGCAGCGCCCTTGGAAGATGTCGGTAACGAATTCCACAGGTGGGTGATCTCCTGTGAGCAGATTAGCGGTTGCGTGATTCTGATAAAGTTTCTGCGAAAAGTTCTGCTTACTACCCCACAGAAGGTTGAATGTGATTATGGCTGATAATTCGGGATGTCAATGAAAATTTGGTGGGTTAAATGTGCGAGATCATGGTAATTGAGAAGGAGGAATCTTGGTGGGTTCTAGGTTTATGTAATTATTGCTTCAAGCTAAGTGGGGAAATCCCACCGTCTACGATTGGATCACGTGGTTGTCTACTTGTGCGATTTCTAGTTATCGGTGTATTGGTGGGTTATTATGACTAAGGAAGGAAAACATCAGGGGTAATTCGAGCAAAGAAATTGATAAATATGCACTATATTACGCCTTATCGATTCATGCGCAGGTTTTGGGAAGACCCAGAGTTTATGCTTCTTGTGAATGTGATGTACAAGGAAAAGAATTCAGCTGGCTGCTACTTTGAGAGGGTGTTCGTGTGCTAGCAGAGCGTTGAAGTTTGGTTATTCGGGATCAGGTCAGAGTGGGTGACTCTCAACAACGGTCCTAGTGGGTTCAAGAATTAAAGTGCAGTGCCTAAGGATTTCGAGTCCGTTGTGTGGTTAAGGATCGAGTTTCACAGTGGATTACGAATGTGACTTGGAATGTTTTATGTTATCATCGGGCATGCAATGCAGTATTGGAGGAAAGGAAGAAATAGCTTCGGATTCGCGGACGGTCTTGCAGAATGCGTGTCTGGAGAATGCTATTGTGCGTACAAGGAGAGTATGAGATGGTTCATGAGTATTGAAACGATGTAATCTCGTGATGCGGGTCAGTCAGGATGAGTGCGGATTTGGTTCGTTACATTTTGAAATGGAGCTATTATTATTTCTAAGGCAAGTCGAGAGTAAATTAGAAGAAGTTGGGTCGGCTAGTAATGGCTGAATCAGCATGATTGTGGCAAAGATTAGTTCCTTCAACGTGTGAAGTTATACATGTGGTTTGTGGTTGTACGCGCGGGCTTAATAGCCACCACAACTTCATTGATTTGGGGGGATATTTGATTCAAATGTCCTTGTGGTGTAAATGGATTCCGAAGGAGTCATAGCGGTATTGATCACGACTTGAGGTTTGTATTTTCTACGGTTTGGGAATTCAGTTGCGTGTTGCATTGGCTCTTCTGAAATGAGCTAAGTGAAAAGTTTCTAGCCAATGAAGTGTTTATTCTATTAGTAGTTCAGGGGTTATGATGATTCGTGTATTCTCGCATAGCGACATGATAGGTGCAGTGAGCGGCATGGAAATTTAAAAGTTGAGGATCAAGGTTGCGGTTCGGTGTTGACAAGAATGTCACGAGCTCGGATGAGCAGGGGAGAATTCAGATGTTCACAGTAAGCTAGCATTTTCTATAGTGTCGCCTGAGAACGGCGTCCTGTGTAAGAGGCTTTGTGTATTGATTTGCGGATTCTTGATTTGCTTTACAAAATTAGTACGGTTGGTGGTATGGATGTGCGGACTTTGGTACCTGGGCATAAGGTCGTGGAAGCGTACTCCACGAGGAAATTTGTATAAGTGTGACGTGTTAGTCACGTGAACGTTAAAGATTGAAACCAAGTTCGGAGATTTTTGGTACTATCGTTAATGTGAGAGTTTATGCCTAGAAGGCGCTCTATTCCTTTGGTTGCAAATTGTGGGAGTTGGCCCGGAGTTGACGGCTACTCGTGTGTGTCATGAATGGGGCATTGTAGATCCTTGGAAGGTTATTGGCCTAGTATGGTATGATCAGAATCGGTTTGATGTCCGTTGGTGGGTCTAATGTGAAGGTGTGCTTTACGTCAGGTCGGATATGTTCATTCGTCATAGCATTGCTTACGGAGGAGTCGTCGGGCATTGGATGTTATTCCCATCGTCAGCTATTCTATGTAAATCTCTATTGTGCCATGTGGGTTGTGAGACAACTTGATTATTCGCACGGTTGAGGTCCCGTGTACCTTGTGGTGTTATATGAGAAAGGTGTCTCTCGTGATGCAGGTCATATATCAAACCTTAGTTGTGCTTGGGTTTCGTAGCGTATGGCGCTATCTGTCTCCACAGGATTTGTATTATGCCCTTGGTGTGCTTGTGGTCGATATTTGGGCACTTCATAAGTATAAGCATTATGGCTTGATGTGTGTGTTTTCTTCTTGATTGTTATGTGCGGATCGGGTGGCACGCCGCCTCGGGTATATTATTTGGATCGGGTGGCACGCCGCCACGGGCATGTTGTGTGGATCGGTTTGCCCGTTGTAACAGTTTTATATTGGATCAGGTTGCACGCTGTAACAGTGAGATGTTGAGCATAGTTCCTTATACTTATTTTGTGTCCCTTGTTTTTTGTCCATGAGGTAGGTTCATCTATTCACCAATTTTATTCGTTACGCAGGCTGGATAATTCTCTGTCAGAGTTCGTTCTTCCTTGTGAGTTATATTCGAGTGGTGGCTTGTTGGCGCTTTGATGGTGCTGCATAAGATCTTGGTCAGTGTTTGAGGTGACTCATTGCCTGAGCAGTATGTATTGAGTGAGATGAGATTATTGGACCTGAATTAGTGTTATTAGATTTATATAAGGTACATTAAAGAGAAAATATCGTTATTCAGTTCAGAAAGAAGTAATGGTCCTTGTCAGGAGGAGAGACTCCATGATTTATTGATTCAGCATGTGGTTATGAGTTCTTACACGTCTCTTTCGTTGTGGCAGTATTGCGAGAATTGGAACAGGTCTCACATGTATTATGAGGCGTATTACGGGCATCAGATTCGTGAGATTTCAACTGTTGTGGTCAGAGGATGTATTATGGGCATATGAATTATGCGGTGCATGGTGTGAATTCAGCAAAGGTGTACGATCATGTTTTGGTACAGTGTGTAGTGATTGATACGGTGTTCGTATATGTTAGAATCGGGTTTTGTAGAGAAATTCAGAGGTTGGAATTTGGTTCTAAGGCTTTTCGACTAAGTTAAAAGGGATGATCTTCAGTCTGGCTCGGGCTAATGTGTTCAACTGGATTGTGGTGGCACGGGTAGGTGCATGAGGTGTTAAACAGTGATTTTAGACAAATCTGGAACAGTCCTTATCACGTTCGAGGACGAACGTATGTTTAAGTGGGGGAGAGTGTAACAAATCGACCGATCGTTTTGAGCTCTAGCGCGTCGTTCAGCGGTTTGAGGCCTTGAGTAGCTTCACTTTAGGTACTATGACTTGTACGTGTGGTCGGAGTTGAATTTTGGGAAGTTCGGAGTTGATTTGGAAAGAAAATTCTAATTTCGGAAGCTTTAAGTTGGAAAAATTGACTAAGATTTGACTTTTGAGTAAATGACTTCGGTATCGGGTTGAGTATCGGATCACCTGGGAGCATTTCGGCGCTTATTGTGGAAAGTTGACATTTGGAAGGCTTTTGAATTTCTCAAATTTGGTTTGAGGTGGACTTTGGTGTTGTCAATGTCCGTTTGGGATTCCGAGCCTTGGAATAGGTTCATATTGTGATTTATGACTTGTGCGCAAAGTTTGGCGTCATTCCGGAATGTTTTGATATGAATCGGAGGCATTCATCAAAGTTTGAAAGTTTAAAGAAAGGTTTCGATCGTCGATTCGCAACTTTGATGTTGTTTGGTGCGATTTGAGTTCTCGAGTAGGTTCGTGTCGTGTTTTGGGATGTGTTGGTATGTTTGGATGGGATCCCGGGGACCTCGGGTTTGAATCGAATTGAAATTTGGATTTGAGGTAATGCTGGAAACTACTGAAATTTGGTGTCACTACACCTACGGTGGCTTGGTCGCAGGTGCGGACACGCAGGTGCGATGAGGGTCGTTGCAGAAGCGGAGAAAGCCGGCCAGGAGAAGGGCCGCAGGTACGGAGCTTTGGCCGCATCTGCGCCAGCGCAGAAGCAAAACCCTAGGCGTCGAAGCGGGTAAAGGCGCATGAGCGGAAGAATCTCGCACCTGCGATGCCGCAGAAGTGGGGAACGTTTCCGCAAGTGTGAGGCTTCATGTTGGGGGATTTTTCACAGAACAGGAGGAGTGGTCGCAAAAGCGACACCGCAGGTGCGGTGTTTTGTCCACACTTGGATGGCTTAGTGGGAACCACACGTTTTATGGGAATTTCCGCAGGTGTGGAGCCGCAAAAGTAGCTAATGGACTGCAGGTGCGAAGGTCGGGCTGGGCAGTGTGTTCTTTTAAAACGGGGATTTGGCTCAATTTCACTTTTTTCGTCCATGGGAGCCGATTTTGGAGCGATTTTGGAGTGCTATCTTCATCATCTATTATGTGGTAAGTGATTTCTTCACATTGTGAGTTAAATATATGATTTATTAATGGGTTTAAGCATGAGAATTTCTAGAAATTTGGAATTTTGGTGGAAAACCTAGAAATTGGTATTTTTGGATTTTTACCACGTTTTTGGAAATGTAATTAGGAATAATTATATATTTGAGTTCGTGGTGTTATGGTTAAAATTTATAGTAAAATTTTTTCGTAATCTGGGCACCTGGGCCCGGGGTTGATTTTATTGACTTTTAGAGCGTAGTTGGGGATTTTTATGAATTGATTAATTATAAGTATTGGAGTATATTTGATTGAGTTGCACATTGTTTGACTAGTTACAGATCGTTTGGCTTTGAGCTGAGGTTTTAGAGAGGCGTTGGAGCTGGTCATGGAACTTCGGAGCGAGGTAAGTCTCCCATCTAACCTTTAAGGGGGAAACTGCCCTTAGGTGAAATTTATTGGTATGTGCAACTAGTTGTGGGTGCCATGCACGCACGAGGTGACGAGAGTCCGTACATAGCTAAAGCATGTTTATGTCCGGGTAGACTTAGGACTTTATCATGTAATAATTGAATTATTTGAACTCGTTCTGCTGGCTTAGTCAATTAAAGTTATAACTGAATTTGATTTAGAAATAAATATATGTATAATAGGCCTAGCCTTAACACTTTGAATTGTAGGCGAGTTATTTGAGAAAAAGTAAAGATTATATTCGTTCTGCGCTCATGTACTGTATTGTAAACACGTGTCTCGTAATTCAGTAACTTGCTTCCTTTCTTGTCGAGCGGACCGAACGCCTTGGCAGATGCATCTATAGTTCGTGCCGCTCGTTCCGCGGTAGTGTACACATTATTCTGGATCAGGCCGAACAACCACGGCAGAATCGTGCGTTATGTTGCTAGTAGTCCGAATATTCACAAGATAACCTTTCACTGATGCCTGGCATTTATTTGCTATTCCTTATTTATTTGATATTGACACTTGGCATTTCCTAAGCTATTAAGGTAGAATACAAGATCGAAAAATTTATACTTTAAAAGAAATATTTGAAAGATTATAAAATTTACAAATTTACCCCACTATCGTTGTGCACTTCATATCTGTTACGAATTATTATATTATTTTATTGGACCTCTAGTGAGTGTCGATGTCGACCCCTCATCACTACTTCTCCGTGGTTAAGCTAGATACTTACTGGGTACGCGTTGATTTACGTACTCATGCTACACTTCTGCACTAAATGTGCAGGATCTGACAGGTTCATTTAGTGATCTTTTTGGCGCTTAGGTGCATCTGTTCAGGAGAATTTATATGAGCAGCAATTCAGGCTGCGCATCGCGTCCACCGAGTCTCCATCGTACTATTTATTTTATCCTGTCTTATTTACATTCTGGACAGAAGTTGTATTATAATTGTACTCCTTAGAAAATGTTCATGCACTTGTGGCACCGGGTTTTGGGGTTATACTAGGTGATGCTTAGGGTTTCGTACATTATTATCGCCTTTTATTTCTTTTATAAATTACAAACGTTGTATGTTCTCGTGACTTGGAAGTGTAATTCTCCTTTTCTTATTAAAATTTGTGATTTCGAAAATAATAAAATGAGCAATCAAATATAAATCATCATTAGCTTTCCTGATTGTGGCATTAGGCGCCATCACGACCTATAATGGATTTTGGATCGTGACATTTTGACAAAATTAGTTGTATACGTCTATCGTATGTATTAGTCGCTTTTCTACATGCTTTAGTCTGACTTGTACACATAGTTGGAATCGAATTTCAGGAAGTTCATAGTTTAGATGGAAAATTCTCTTTTCGGAAGCTTTAAGTTGGGAGAATTGACTAAGGCTTGAATTTTGAGTAAACGATCACGGAAGCGGGATTTGAAGGTTCCAATAGGTTCGTATGATGACTTCAGACTTGTGCGTGTTGAGTATCGGGTGGTCCGGGAGCATTTCGGCGCTTATTATGAAAAGTTGGCATTTTGAAGGTTTTAGAATTTCATAAGTTTGGTTGAGGTTCTGAGCCTTGGAATAGGTTTGTATCGTGATTTATGACTTGCACGCAAAGTTTGGCATCATTCCGGAATGTTTAAGCATGAATCGGACGCGTTCGTCGAAGTTTGAATGTTTAAAAGTTTAAAGAGGGTTTCGGTCGCCGATTCAGGGGTTTGATGTTGTTTGGTATGATTTGAGGCCTCGAGTAGGTTTGTTTTATGTTTTGGGACTGGTTTCTGTGATTGAACGGGGTCCCAGGGCCTCGGGTGTGTTTCAGATTTGTTTGGATGGTATCGCGCTCTTATTTGATGTTTCAGCGTCGTTTCTTTGGGCATAAAGGGCAATATATTGAGAAAATTACCTTTTATTTGTCATTAGATTAAACCATTAGATCCGTAGTGTAATTACGGAGCCATAGCAACTAGAATCATCGAATTTCGATATCGTATGAGAAAGTTATGCCCATTTCTGTGTCGGACAAAATTATCGGTTTCTGGTGCGAAGCTTTGTTCTTCGCGAACGCGAAGAAGGATTTTTGGGTTAACCGGTCAACGCAAATAGTTGTTCTTCGCGAAAGCGAAAGTCTTCAGCGAACACAATGAAGAAAAATCATCTAGACAGTGTTTTAAACCGAGAATTTTAGTATTTTGGGCATATCTTGAATTCTAGAGCTCCGTTTGAGGTGATCTTTTGCGGCGCTGTTCTTGTATTAATAAGGGGATAAATATCTGACCTTTATTTTGAGGTTTATCCATTACTTTTTTTTGGTTATATTTTTATCCGTATTTGAATTGTAAAAAATGGGATTTTGAACCCCTGAGAAATTGTAAATCCTTGATTTGAGGGTCGATTCACGGACGAAATTGGATAATTTTCTGGATATAGACCATATGAGTTATGGGTAACAATTATTTTCAATAATTTTCGGAATCTGGTCACATGGGACTGAGGGTTGACTTTATTGACTTTTGGAGCGGAGTTGGGAATTGTGATAAATAAATTAATTATGATGTTGGAGTATATTTTTATTGGTTTTTCATGATTGTTTGACTAGTTCGGATGGATGGGAATTTGATTTGAGGTGTTAGAGAGGCGTTGGAGCCGGTTATGGAATTTTGGAGCGAGGTAAGTCTCCTGTTTAACCTTGTGAGGAAAAAATTACCCCATATGTGTTATATTCTTATGTGCTACATGTTGTGGGAGCTACGCACGTATGAGGTGACGAGTGTCTGTGTATGCTAGATCCTGATTATGTCCGGGTAGACTTAGGTTCACCCCATGCTATAATTGTACTATTTGAGTTATATTTTCTCGTTTAAATTCGTTTGTTTCGCCTTACGACTTGAGAATAGACTTGCATAGGGTGATAGACTTGCTATTGTAGAGATGTGATGAGCTACTTGATAATCCGCGGAATAATTGTGCTTGCCTTATGAATTTCTCCTGCATTGTGCGTATTCATCGCAAGGTTTTCCTTAAAGTTCATAACTCACACATTTATTCGTGAGTGGGGTCAGAAATCCGTTAAAGCTTCTTATTCTAATGGGATCGGGCCGTTTGCTTCGGCAGAATTATGTACCACACTCTTATGAGAGCGTGCCATTTTCCTCGGCAGTATAATAGATGCACCTATAGTTCGTACTGTTCGACCCTCGGCAATGCATACATTATGATGGGATCGGATCATTCGCCACAACATTTCTATAAAACACTCTTATGGATGGGGTTGTTCGCGTCGGCAGTGTCGTGCGTAATATTTAATAAGAAATCAGCATATCCGTGTTTTTTTTCCTAATTTGAGTTGTGACGACCTATTTGGTGAGGTCCATTTTATGTATACTCCGGTTGAGGAGGTAACTGCTAATTGAGAGCTTGAGTTTACCGTTCAGAGGAGGATTGTACCTCGTATTTATATTGGTTTATACCGTTTGTTTACTCTTCCTCATGCTTGTTTACTTCTTACTATACATGATCTATTGGACCACTAGTAAGTGTCGGTATCGACCCCTCGTCACTACTTCTCCAGAGTTAGGCTAGATACTTACTGGGTACGCGTTGATTTACGTACTCATACTACACTTCTGCACTTATTGTGCTGGTTTACATTTCTAGTGGCCTCTTGGGCGCAGAGGCGCAGCTGTTGCGGGGACTTTACGGTGAGATGCATTCTATATTACGATCCGCAGCATACAGAGTCTCCATCAACGTTATTTATATTCTCCCGTCTAACTTGTATTCGAGATAGATGTTGTATTTTATTATATTTTCTAGTTGATGCTCATGACTTGTGACATCGGATTTTGGGGGTTCCTACTGGATGTTTAGTATGGTAGTTCACGTAATTATTATTATTTTACCCTGGAATCTTTATTTTATACTATTTAATTAATGAAAATTATGATTTCAAGTAACAAAATGAGTAATTAAGTTGATCAATCACCTGTTGGCTTGCCTAACGGCGGCGTTAGGCGCCATCACGACCTATAGTGGATTTTGAATCGTGACAGTTGCAATTAGAGAAAAACCAAAAAACAAATCAGCGCTTCATTACTTATATTTTTGCCTTTAAGGATGGTTGTTGGCTTTAAACATCACTTATATTAGTTGATTATGTTGTATAGATTACACTGTAGGAACTATTTTTTATTGTTCTTAAGTTTCTTGAGTAAATTTAGGGTCAATGAAGTATAACCTTCTTTTTTGACACTTCAAACGCACTTTCATCTGTGAACATAAGAATAAATTTTTAAATAAAACACGTCCTGACACGACATCCTTTATTGATTTGATAGTTGTCCTAAGTTTTTCATCTTCTAATAGTTAGCTAACTTTTTTGTTTTATGGTTTATAGACTTTGTTGATCCTGCTACTATCAAAAGGATTGCTTTTTGAAAAAGGAAAAACAAAACAACCATTAACACACATAATAAATCGATAAAATCCCACTCGATTACGTAGTACACCTATAAAGAGTTGTGGACACATTTCGTCGTCTCAGTCTCAGGCACAATATTCAAATTCAATTCTTTCTCCGGATATACTTTCAACTTTTCCTGCTATCCTATCAACAGGTCAGTCAATATCAGTAGTAGAGGAAGAAGAGTAGTACCCTTTTTTCAGTTAGTCTGCTCAATGAAAAGAAGCGTCAAATAATTTCGACAGTTGTCGCACTGGCGGAGAAAGAACAAGATTTGCAATGTGGTTTCGACTTCAAATGTGCATACAGATCTTCTTCTACCGGATTTAAATGAGCTACCATTATCACAAAATTTTTATTTGACTTAACTTTATTTCTATAATATGAATAGTTCATAAATACTAATTGCATATTATTATAACTTATTATTAGAATTTGAGGATGTCAAACATTTTGAGCTTTTCCTGTGATTTTGTTATGCGAACTCACTACTATTTTTGTCCAGAATTTTTTTTCCTAAGCCCACCTTACTACTATATAGTTTTTTATTTTTTGAATATAATTTAAGTTGAAATGTCATACATTTAAGACGTCGAAATGTCATAGGCTAAAGAAAAATGGTTCAGAGCTTTTGTAATGGTTGTTATTTGGAATATTAATGGATATGATTATTGCCGTTCTCCTCCTATGAAGGCCGACGACTACATAGGCTAAAAGACTACGACTACAAGACAGCCCGAAGCGACTCGCTTCTATTCTTGTTGGGATTGGATATAGATGGGAAATCTATAGATCGTAGTAGTTCGCCAACCTCTCTAACTAACATACGATACAATTTCACGGCACGGCTAAAAAAAAGAAAGAGCTTCGCTCGGTTGGCAAATTTATTTTAACAATTTCTATAGACTATAACAAAGGTGAAAAATTGAATTAACTTATACTTCAACCATCCTTCCTCATTGTAAGTTGAAGTAATTGTACAGTCATGTGAAATGGCTAGGTGTAGTTTAAGGGAAATTCCAGTATATTGTATCAAATGTTATGAAAGTTCTTTATTTGTTTTCTAAATTTAGTTCATGTTTTTGAATTATTCATAATAAATTTATTGTACTATATTTTTCGACTTCTTTAGAACTTCCTGTAAAGTGGAAGGGTAGGCCTTTGACACCAGAAAGGTGAGGATAGAAATTCGGAGAGTGAAGAAAGGAAGGAACCCTCTTTTTAAGTCCTACGTACTGCTCTTCTCTCAATCGCTTTTTGGTATTCGGAAGTGGAAAGCGAACTGCTGACTGTTGCGACCGCGGAGTCCGCGGCACGAATTTACTATCGTAGATAAGTTCTCTTACATCGATCATGTTTTTGTTAATGATGTCTTGATTAGTGTCCCTTTAGTTTTCCTTTACAATTTGTAACTATGTTTCAGATAGATAAGATCTCTTATGTTCATCATGTTTTTATTAATGTTGTCGTGATTAGTGTTCTTTTAGAAGGATAATAAAAAATATATTTGTTTTGTACATGAGTTTTCACTTTTAATAGCTTATATACGTCTGGTTAATCAAAAAATAGCTTATATACCTCTGAGTCATATTTCATATGAGATTTGGATATTATTTCCTATGTGTACATTTAAAGCTCTTGCCTATTATTTGTGTACATTTTCATTATTTTAGAAAGTTATTTATCATGCCTTGAGTTTGTCCATCGAGTCAGTAGCACGTTTGCAAAGAGTAGAAAACGTGCAGATGCCATCGAATCGGATGTGAACAAATTTCTGAAATCCAATTGACAGTTTGAAATAGTTATATTCAAAAAATAAAAAAACTATAATTTAATTTAACAATTGTTATAGACTATAATAAAGGTGAAATTTTGAACTAACTTATACTCAACCATTGACAGTTTGAAATAATTGTACAGTCATGTGATATGGCAAAGGTGTTATATGGATATATAGTTGTATGTTTTTTTAGTGTTAAGTTGAAAATTCAGTATCTACAAGAAAATTGACTTTTAGCGAAAGGAAATTCAATCGTTAAAAGTTCAAATCCCGTCTTTATAAATCAAAAACGACCGGAAAGAATTTGGTCGTCACCGATCGTTAAAAGTCTTAACGTTAAAAGTTAACGTTCGAATCTCAATTCGATCGTTAATGATTCTTTAACGACAGCATAATTTTTGATCGTCATACGTGTTTTATAGTGACAGAATTTTCCCTTCGCTACTTAATCATCCCGTCGTTAAAAGTGTTAATACCGAACAACTAATTCTTCCAATGCAAGTGCTTTTGACGACCAAATCTCCCTTCGCTAATTGTGTGTCACTTTCAACAAAAATACTTTTAAAGGGTCAAATTTTTCTTCGATAATGTGGAATATATAATTACAAAACATTATATATTACCAAATAGTAATACTTAATTATTTCATATGATTTTACACACATATAGACACATCCGAAAATAAACCAAATAATCAATATTCATAAAAACTTCATTGTTAATACAACGAACTAAAGCATCACACTACGATAATTATAAGTTATAACTCCTTAACCAAAATTACTTATAGCTATAGTTAGGGTAGAACATTAAGAATCAGAGGCGGAGGGAGAATATAACCTACGGGTTCGGCCGAATCCAGTAACTTTAGTGTAAACCTAGTATTTGTTTAAAAAGTTGATTGAATATTTACAAATTATTAGTTTAGAACCCAGTATTCAAAAAATAAAAATTCCGAACTCATAAGTTTCAAATCCCGGCTCCGCCTCTATTAACCTATAAAAAAAAGGCGAAAGTGGGAAGTCATCCATAATTTCTACGGACAGTAAAAGAGCCGGATATGATAGGAGGATGAAAAAAGGGGCTTCAGAATAAAAATTGGCAATAAAATACACAATAATGAGGGATTTGATATGTAATTTAACATTTAAAATTAATTACTAACATGATTTAAACAAGCCTACATTTTCTTTTCAAAGATAAAAGTTATTACCAAATCAAACATGTTTCCATATTATTTTTGAGTGCTCAAGCACTCATTATTTTAAACAAGATTTAGTAAATTTGTATAGGTATTTATAAATATATTTAGATAAATATTGAGTGAGCACCCATTATTTTTAATAAGATTTAGTAAATTTGTATAGGTATTTATAAACTCATTTTTTCTTTTTTTTTTCATAATTTTTATCAGTAAGCACCCACAATTTTAAAATTCTGGATCCGCTACTGCTGGTAAGACATATAGCTATTGCATAACATCCACATGATGAAAAAAGTCTGAAACATTACTGCTATTATCTGTATGTTAAAAGACAATCAACATGTTACATGACACAACAACAGTTTCTACTGCCATTTTCATATATCCAGGAAATGTAGACTAATTAAAAATAAAATTTTAAGCTACTAACCCGTTGAATGATGAATTTATTCATTTGAAGACGGTGGTTGTATAGAGATTCTTATCTTGTATAATGATATACCAGATGATGATCTCCCCACTATATAAAGGGAGAATGTAATCGTTTAAGAGGCACCACATCTTTTACACGAATCATTAATAGAAAGAAAGAAACAGTTTATTATTCTCTTAAATTCTTCTATTATTCTAATTCTTGCTATAATCCGCTTTTGCTCAAGAAGGATTATTCAACGGTCAAGAGTATCTAACTTAGTTGGTTTGCTTTTTTTCTCTATTTATTCCTTTAATTTTAATTTTTGTTATATTATTCATCATTCGTATCAAATTAGGCCGCATATCTTTAAAACCACGTATAAATTCAATTGTTATCCGAAATTTAGAATAAACAATTTTAATTTAGGGTAAACAGTGGTGATAAAAGGCTGATCAAATACTGCACTTGCAAGTCGATCATAAACAAGTCCCAATCACAGCTTATTAGGTGTCATAATCTTGGTGCATGTAAAATAGATACAAAATAAATATTAGTACAACAACCAAAAGAAGTAAGAATTAAACATTATAGAATTTCGACCATATCAATGTACTCTTAAATACCTGCTAGGAAACAATAGATCAGAAAACCAAAAAAGACTTTAGGCTGTAATGTCTTATTACTAATTTAATATGAGAATGTATTATATTGTACAAATTTATTTAGAAAAATGAGAGCCTATATTATTATAAAATCATAAATACAATATAAATATATCAAAATAGCCCTAAAATATTAAACGGAAGAATATAGAAAAAGGACATAACTACAATAACCTATTTTTTGGACTACAACACCTTCTATACTAATTTTTAATATTTATGATTTTCAAAATTAATAAAATTTTATCTATTAAATTCTCATTAAAAATATATAGGAAGGTTTAATGAAATTAATTTCATAAGAATCCTCCGTATTGGAAATACATTACCATTACATAATATCCAATATGAAAAAAAAAAACTAATATTAAATGAGTTGCGTAAAGAGTTGAAATTGAGAAAAAAATACTCCCACAATAATATATTTTTATATTTTTTTTGAATTATTTTTCTACTCAAATAATATTTTTTATCAGTTTTTTCGTGTAATATTAAAAAATACCTAATTATTAAACATAACTAAGAAAATATTTAAGAATATAAATGTGTGAGAAAGAGAGAAAATTGGTTGGTAAGAGTCAATTAAATATTCAAAACAAGAGATGAACTAATATTAAGATCTGAATCAACATAGAATAAATTATGTTTTATGTTAAAACCAAATAAGTAAATTTTTTAATTAATTATTTAGCAAGAGAATCCAATGCAATTATTTTATAAATTCATCATATGAGTAAAATTCTTATTCAAGTTTAAAAAAAAATCTTAGGGTATATAAATAAATTCCATAAAAAGAGCGTTAGAACACCAAATAAAAAGGTTAGTATATTATTAAGAATCAAAATATTATACAAGTGTATGAGGAAGCACAAAATATTTAAGAATATAAATGTGTGAGAAAGAGAGAAAAAATGGTTGGTAAGAGTCAATTAAATATTCAAAACAAGAGATGAACTAATATTAAGATCTGAATCAACATAGAATGAATTATGTTTTATGTTAAAACTAAATAAGTAAATCTTTTAATTAATTATTTAGCAAGAGAATCCAATGCAATTATTTTATAAATTCATCATATGAGTAAAATTCTTATTCAAGTTAAAAAAAAGTCATATGAGTAAAATTCTTATTCAAGTTAAAAAAAAAATCATAGGGTATATAAATAAATTCCATAAAAAGAGCGTTAGAACACCAAATAAAAAGGTTAGTATATTATTAAGAATCAAAATATTATACAAGTGTATGAGGAAGCACAATCAAAGCTAAATCCTAAACAAGAACAAGCTTTCAAGACTATATTATAAAGAGTCTACTATGGTATAACGAGATTGTTCTTCATAAATGCCTCAAGCAGAATCGAAATATTATATCTATGTCATGCATTACTTGCAAATATCATATCAAGAGACATGACACTGTTAGCAATAATAGCAAGTGGTGTACCAACAACGATTTTATTGTGAGACCTCCCACTTTAGATATTATATACCTATTCAAACAACTTAAATAACCATCACAAATATATCAAAGCAGCGCAATGGTGCTAAAATTATAAGAAAAGCAAATTTGATAAATGGGATGAAGCACCTAGGGCTAAGTGTCAAACGATTGAAATAATTGTCCGGAGTTCTAGAGATATATTGATATCAATGAACCGTTTGGTGAAAAATGGTTTGGGAAGTGATTTCTGTCAAGTACTACCAGTAGTTCCAAAATCGATAAAAGTAGATACTGTAAAAGCTAACTTGCCAAAGTTATACTTCTGGCCTCGAACGAAAAAGATTCAACTGACAAAAAATATAAAGTAAGAACAAATCTAGTATTCAGTGTCTTCTTGCTTCGTGTCGGAAACAAAGAAGAGTATCCAATAAAAGATGATTTGGTTCTTCCTTAATACTTGGTTTTCAATCCCAATGGTAATAGCAGTACATTTAATAAGAGAAATATTTCTATCATTGGATTAAAACGTAATTTTTGCAAATGCATGATAGAATTAAAAAGATATCTTAGCTAGCAGAAATGAATATGTTGATCAACTTAATAAAAGATTGGTTGCAAAATTTAATAGTAAAAACAAAATATTTTTCAGTTTTTGACTCAATAGAAAATGATACCAATAATTACTGCCAAGAAGAATATTTAAATACTTTAATACCAAATGACATTTTACCTTGCATGTTTGTTGTCAAGTTTCGTATTTCTTACGTATGTTAGTGGCATTGTATATATAATAGTCTAAGTTAAAATTGATCTTCCATTGTATATTGATTAATTTTGAAGAAAAATATACCTGTCATGCTACTGAAAAATTTAGATAAGCCGAATAGCTTATGTAATAGTACACAAATGGTATATAAATACATGCAAAAATTATAATATTGGTTAATGTGCTTCTAAGTATATTCTTATCCCTGAATTCAACTTTCATCTTTCGAAACTAAGGAATATCCTTTTAAATAGGTATAAGCCATAGAAACAATACCAATAACACAATGCCAAGCAGTAAGTGAATGACCCATTAACTGATAATAAATTTCAAAAATCTCTAACCAACGTCTTTAACCCCAAATCAATTACTGTCGTTTAATAAATCTATAACCTCTCGAGCCATAAAGTAATATCAAGTGTAATCAGGCTCCGAATATTATTACGCACGATTTATGCCAAGGTCGTACGGCACGATCCAAATATATATATATATATATATATATATATATATATATATATATATATATATATATATATACTGTGTGCATTATTGAGGGTCGAACGGCACGAACCAAAGATGCATCTATTAACCTGCCAAGGCGAACGGCTCGCTCCCATGAGAGTAGAGGAGTTTACCTCGCTCGCGAAAGTACTTGCGACGCGAGTGGATATGTATTTCTCGGAGTTATTATATATTCCTCAATTCTTCCCAAAAAAAAAAAAAAAGAAATCTAAATTGGAGAGTTTCAACCTTACAATCTCTAATCTCAGTTTTGGTTTAGACAATTAATATGCATAATCAAGGCATGATGTAAATCTAAGACTAACCGGACATCTCATGGAATATAGCTACGGACGGACTCTCGTCACCTAGTGCGTACGTAGCTCCCCAGACAAGCAACTCACAACAAAATACACCTAAGGGGATGAGTTCCCTCTTACAAGGTTAGGCAAGAGATTTACCTCGTTATCGAGCTCATTTCCGGCCCACAAATTCGTTCTAATGCCTCAATTCGGAGCCGAACAATCCGAAACTAGTCAAATGTTATATAAATTAGTAAATACATGTTCAAAAGTTCATAATTTAACTATTAGAGTAATTAACCAACCCAAATTGGAAGATTCCTAAAATTCACCCTCGTGCCCACATGCCAGGATTCTGAAATTTTTCAAAGATAATTATTACCCATAACCTCATGAACTCAAATATATAATTTTCATTTAATTCTATAATCATTTTCGTGGCTAAACCTCATTTTTACCAAAACCCTAGGTTTTCCTCAAAATCCCTTTAGTTTCACCATTTTTCCATGTTAAATCTACCCATGACCCGCGTATTTAGTGAAAATTGATAGAGATCACTTACCTCTTGATGTTGATGAAAACACCCCGCAAAAGCTCTCAAAAATCGCCTAAGACCAAGTAGGAAATGAGCTAAGTCTCAAAATAAAAAGGCTCTTGCACGGGTCGCAGATGTTGCATTTGCGACATCTAGTACGCAAATGCGACAAAACTATAGCAAATGCGAAGGCTGACCATCTCTGTCATGGTCGCAAATGCAACCAAGAACTTCACGAATGCGAAGAGGGGCAGTTTGCAAAATCTGCAGGATCTTCGCAAATGCGAAATCCTCAGTGCCTTCCCAACTTTGCAAATTCGAAGGGGTCCTTGCAAATGCAAACGGAACTTCACATTTGCGATACCTGAAGCACCAACCAAAAAAACCCAGAAAACTAAAGTCCTTCCACCTCTTCGAACGCAACCGAAACTCACTCGAGCCCTCGGGGCTCCATATCAAACGTCCATAAAAGTCTAGAAACATCATACGAGCTCGCTTGCATGATCAGAACACCGAAATAACATCTAAAATCAAGAATCGGATGCTAAAAAGCAAGAATCAAATCATGAAATTCAAAACTTCTAAAAAAACACTTCCGCGCGTCCAATTCCTATCAAATGAACTCGGAATGATGCCAAATTTTGTGTGCAAGTCTTAATTCACCATACGGAACTATTCCAAGGCTCGGAATCACAAACGGTCCTCGATAACACCAAATCCTACTTCAAACCAAACTTAAAGAACTCGAAAACCTTCAATGCACCAACTTTCGATATTAAGCGCTGAAATGCTCCTAGGTTATCTAAAACCCGATCCGGACATACGCCTAAGTCCAGAATCATCATACGAACCTAATAGAACCGTCAAATCTCGATTCTGAGGTCGTTTACTCAGAACGTTCATTCAAGTCATACTCAACCCCTTTTAAGCCAATAATAAGGAACTAAGTGTTCCGATTTCAACCCGAACCCTTCCAAACCCGAACCAACCATCCCCACAAGTCATGAAATAGTAAAAGCACATACAGAGAGTCTTATTTAGGAAAACCAGGTTCTAGAAAGTAAAATGACCGGTCGGGTCGTTACATACATAATAACTCTGAGAAATCTATGTCCTCTCGCGTCGCTAGTACTTCCGTGAGTGAGGTATACTTCTCTACTCTCATGGGAGCGGGTCGTTCGCCTCGGCATTATAATAGATGCATCTATGGTTCGTTTTGAGCTCTAATGCGTCGTTCGGTGGTTTGGCGCTGTGAGTAGCTTCACTTCATGTTTTATGACTTGTACTTGTGGTCAGAATTTAATTCGGGAAGTTCGGAGTTGTTTCGGAACGAAAATTCTAAATTCGAAAGCTTTAAGTTGGATGAGTTGACTAAGGTTTGACTTTTGAGTAAACGACCTCAAAATCGATATTTGAAAGTTTCAATAGGTTTGTATGATGATTTCGGACTTGGGTGTATGTTCGGGTTGAGTATCGGGTGGTCCGGGAGCAATTCGGTGCTTAATATGAAAAGTTGGCCTTTTGAAGGTTTTAGAATTTCCTAAGTTTAGTTTGAAGTGGACGTTGGTCTTATCAATGTCCGTTTGGGATTCCGAGCCTTGAAAAATGTTCGCATCGTGATTTATGACTTGCACGTAAAGTTTGGCGTTATTCCGGAATGTTTAAGTATGATGCGAACGCGTTCGACGAACTTTAAAGTTTGAAAGTTCAAATAAAGGTTTCGATCATTGATTCATAATTTTGATGTTATTTGGCGTGATTTGAGGCTTCGACTAAGTTCGTATCATGTTTTAGGATGCGTTGGTATGGTTGGATGGGGTCCAGGGGGCCTCGGGTGCGAATCGGATTGGAATTGGGTTGAGTTTTGGACTTAAGGAATTGCTGAAGCTTAAGGCTTCTGGTATGTTCGCACCTGCGAGATTTAAGGTCGTAGGCGCGAGACCGTAAAAGCGGCCAAAGGGTCGCATAAGCGCTTCCGGGTAAGCTGGGCAGTGGTCGCATGTGCGAGGAGGATTTCCGTGACGTTGCTGGCTTCGCAGAAGCGGATGGGATCACCCAGGCGCGGAAGCACAGAAGAGAGGAGAGGGCCGCAAAAGCGCCCTCGTAGGTGCTATCCTTGGGCCACAGGCGCGGCTGGTCGGAGCCTAAGTGACTTCCGCAGGAGCGAAAATTTTTCTGCAGAAGCGGAGCCGCAGGTGCGGCTCGGGTGCCCGCACGTGCGAAGACGCATGGGTAGAATATATGTTGCTCAATCGAGATTTTTGCTCATTTCAATCATTCCTCTCTTGCTTGGGCGATTTTCGGGGAGATTTGGAGGAACCAACTTCATCATCTACCTTGAAGTAAGGAATTTCTATACATTGTGAGCTAAGTACACGAGTTATATATGGATTTAAACATGAATATAGGTAGAAATTGTGAGATTTTTGGTAGAAAACCTAGAATTTGGTATTTTGGACTTTGACCAAGAAATTGGACATGAAATTAGGAATAAATTATATATTTGGGTTCGTGGCGTTATGGAAATGATTATCTTCAATAATTTTCGGAATCCGGGCACAAGGGCCCGATGGTTGACTTTGTTGATTTTTCCAGTGGAGTTGGAAATTATTATAAATTGTTAAATTATATGCATTGGAGTATATTTTGATTGATTTACACATTGTTTGGCTAGTTTCGGATCGTTTGGCTTTGAATTGAAGAGTTAGAGAGGCAGTGGAGCCGGTTATGGAACTTCAGAGCGAGGTCAGTCTCCTGTCTAACCTTGTGAGGGGGAAATTACCCCCTAGGTAATGTAATTGTTAGGTACTACTAGTTGTGGGTGCTACGTACGCACGAGGTGATGAGAGTCTGTACGTAGCTAAAGCATGTTTATGTCCGGGTAGACTTAGGACTCTATCATGTAATATTTGAATTGTTTGGACTCACTTTGCTAGCATAATTAATTGAAATTGATTTAGAAACATACATACATACATATATATATATACACACACACACACACACACACACACATATACGTATATATATTAGGCCGAGCTTTATCACCATGAGTTGTTGTCAAGATATTTGATAAACGTAAAGGGGTATACTCACTATTATGCACATAGATTTGTGTTGTAAGCACGTGCCTCGTGATTCGATAAGTTTCTTCCTTTCTAGTGGAGTGGGCCGAACGCCTCGGCAGTATAATAGATGCATCTATGGTTCGTGATGCTGGACCCTCGTCGGTGTACACATTATTCTGAATCGGGCCATACGACCTCGGCATAATCGTGCGTTATATCGCTAGAAGTCCGAATATTCACGAGATTATCCTTCCACTGATGCCTGGCATATCATATGGTATTTTTTTTTCATTTGATATTGGCACTTGATATTTTTTGAGCTGTTGAGATAGAATACGAGATTGAGAAATTTATATCGTTAAAAGAAATTTTGAAAGATTGTGTTGGTTACTGTTTTACCCCACTATTACTGTTGTGCTTCATATCTGCTTAGGATTTAGCATACTGCTTTATTGGACCTCTGGTAAGAATCGATGTCGGCCTTCGTCACTACTTCTCTGGCGTTAGGCTAGGTACTTACAGGGTATGCGTTGATTTACGTACTCATGCTACACTTCTGCACTAAATGTGTCACGACCCAAAATCCACTATAGGTTGTGATGGCGTCTAACGCCGCCGTCAGGCAAGCCAACGGTGATTTACAAATTTGATTACTCATTTTATTACTTTGAAATCATAATTTCCATTAATTAGTATAAAATAGAATTTACAGGGTAAATGATAATATTTACACAAACTACAATAATGAACAACCCGTAAGAACCCCCAAGACCTGGTGTCACAAGTGCATGAGCATCAACTAGGAAATATAATAAAATACAACCCCTGTCTGGAATACAAATTAGACAGGAGAATATAAATAACTTTGATGGAGACTCTGCAGGCTGCAGATTGTAACATAGTATGCAGCTCACAGTAAAGTCCCCGCAATAGCCGCGCCTTTGCGCCCAAAAACCACCAGACATATATGTACCTGCACAATAAGTGCAGCAAGTGTAGCATGAGTACGTAAATCAATGCATATCCAGTAAGTATCTAGCCTAACCCTAGAGAGGTAGTGACAAGGGGTCGACATTGACACTTACTAGTGGTTTAATAAGACAGGTACAGTAAGAAGTAAATAAATATAGGGCAGAGCAGATAAACGGTATGAACAAATATAATACGAGGTACAATCCTCCTCTGAACGGTAAACTCAAGCTCTCACTAAGTCGTTACCTCCTCAATCGGAATATATATATAATAGACCTCACCAGATAGGCCGTAACAGTTCAAATCAGGAAAACTCAGAGATACACTGGCTTCTTGCCAAATATTACACATGATTTCATAAGAGTATTTTATAGAAATGTCGAGGCGTACGGCCCGAACTCATCATAATATGTGCACTGCCGAGGGTCGAACGGCACGAGCCATAGATACATCTATTATATTGCCGAGGCGAATGGCCTACTCCTATGAGAGTGTGATACATAATCCTGTTGAGGCGAACGGCCCGATCCCATCATAATGTGCGCACTGCCGAGGGTCGAACAAAACGAACCATAGATATATCTATTATACTGCTGAGGCGTACAGCCCGATCCCATTAGAGTAAGAAGCTTTAACGGGTCCTTGACCCTATTCACTAATAAACGTGCGAGTTATGAAAAACTTTTCGATGAAAACACATAGCGCGGGAGAAATTCGTAAGAGAAGTACAATCATTCTGCGGCTAGTCATGGAGCCCGTCAAATCTCTACAATAGCAAGTTTATCGCTCTAGGCAAGTCTAGTCTTAAGTCTTAATGTAAAATAAAGGAATTTAATATGCAGGGGACAGCTCAAACAGTACAGTCATAGCATGGTGTGAACCTAAGTCTACCCCGACAATAACATGAATTTTAGCTATGTACGGACTCTCGTCATCTCTACGTACGTAGCCCCCAACATATAGCACATATCAAATACATCACCTAGGGGTAGCTTCCCCCTCACAAAGTTAGACAGGAGACAAAGTTTCATAACCGACCCCAACACCTCACAAACCCCTCAAATCGATGCTCGTCTCTCCAAAACTAGTCAAACAAATGTGCAAATCCATAAATATATACTCTATTACCCATAATTAAATAATTTATAACAATTTCCAACTCCGCTCGACAAGTCAATAAAGTCAACCCTTGGGCCCACGTGCTCGCATTCCGAAAATGTTTGAAGATAATTATTACCCATACCACCACTAACTCAAATGCATAATTTATTCCTAATTCCATGTCCAATTTTGTGGCCAAAATCCAAAATATCAAATTCTAGGTTTTCTACCAAAAATCCCACAATTTCTACTAATTTCTATGTTTAAATCCTTATACAATCTATGTATTTAACTTACAATAAGTGGGAATAACTTACCTTGTCATAGATGATGAAAATCTCTCCTTGAAGCTCTCTAAAATTGCCCAAACCAAGAGAGAAAATGAGTGAAATGGGCAAAACCCTGATTTTAAACAATATGCCCAGCGCACCAGCCGCAACTGCGGAAAATCCATCGTAGGTGTGATTCCCTCCAAGCCAGGCAAATCCACTTCTACGGACCAATTTCCGCTCACGCGCGACTGCTTCTGCGGTCCAGCACACGCTCCTGCGCTCTCGCATCGCACGTGCTGAGATCTTCTGCTTCTGCGACCCCAGCTGCCCATCTCGTTTTCCGCTTCTGTGGAGCACCCTTTCGCTTCTGCGGGCTCGCAGTTGCAGAAATATCCTCACATCTTCAATCATCCTAGCTCAGTCCAAATGTCGCTTCTGCGGCCACAACATCGCACATGCAGCCCTTTCTTAGCAGGTGCGATTACACTAGATCCCAGCTGCCTCAGCACCTCTCCCAAGTCCAACCACGATCCGTTTCCAATCTGATTCGTACCCGAGGCCCCTTGGGACCCCGTCCAACTATACTGACACATCCCAAAACACGATACAGACTTAGTCAAAGCCTCAAATTATGTCAAACAACATCAAAATTGCAAATCGACGGCCAAAACCTTTCTTTCAACTTTCTAACCTTCAAACTTCGCCGAACGCATCCGAATTACAATTAAACATTCCTGAATGACGCCAAACTTTGCATGCAAGTCACAGATCATGATACGAACATATTCCAAGGCTGGAAATCTCAAACGGACATTGAAAACACCAAAGCCCACTTTAAACCAAACTTAAGAAATTCTTAAACTTTAAAACTGTTAACTTCTCATAATACGTATCGAAATGCTCTCGAGTGATCCGATGCTCAACCCGAACATACGCCAAGTCCGAAATCATCATACGAACCTATTGGAACCTTCAAATCCCGATTATGAGGTCTTTTACTCAAAAGTCAAACCTTGGTCAATTCTTCCAGTATAGAACTCTCGAATTTAGAATTCCCTATCTGAATCAACTCTAAACTTCCTGAAATTCAATTTCTCAAACCGCTGAACGACACGCTAGAGCTCAAAACGACCGATTAGGTCGTTACAAAATGTGCAGGATCTGACAGGTTCATTTGGTGGACATCTGAGCGCACAGAGTTTTTGTCATACTATTTACTTCATCCTGTCTTATTTACATTCCAGGCAGATGTTGTATTATTATTGTACTCCTTAGTAAATGCTCATGCACTTGTGGCACCGGGTTTTGGGGATATTTTAGTTGATGCTTACAGATTTGCATATTATTATCACCTTTTTATTTTACGCAATACTAATTATGTATGTACCCGTGAATTTTAAAGTGTAAATTTCCTTACTTAATAAAAGATTATGAATTTGAAAGTAATAAAATGAACAATTTACGTGATAGTTCACCGTTGGCTTGCCTAACAACGACGTTGGGCGTCATCACGGTCTATAGTGGGTTTTGGATCGTGACATGACTTAACGTCCTAATAAAAAGTCATATTAGTAATGTAATAATACTACGTAGTAGATAATATAATAAAAAATAAGAAATAGAAAAGTTATTCAATGGCCATATGATTCGCTTCAATTAATATCATAGAGATTTTATTATTAGGTATACTATATAAAAAAAAAACTGGATGACAATTGAAATTTTATTACACTAATATGATCTAATAAAATTAAATGAGCCAACTTACAATATTTCAAGTATTATTGTGTTGTAATACAGACCACGCATCGCGCTGGTACAATACTAGTTTATTATTAAAAGGAGAGAAAAAATTCCTCTCCTTAAGCCAAGTGGCAACTTTAAAATTAGCCACATGTTATGTATAACTAATTAAGTATTAATTAGTAAATAATTTAGCCATATGGCATATCTAGAAAAAGCCACATATAACTTTTTTTAATTAATTAATTATTAATTATAAATAACTAAATAAAAATATTAGAATTTTACTATACAATACTTAAATTTTTTAATTTATTTAAACAATTTAATCATTTCGAGTATTAACTTAATATAATATAAAAATTTATATCAAGATCAAAATTAATTTCTCATGTAGGTAATTTAGTAATGAAAATAAAAGTTAAATTTGTATCCTAAAACTAAATGAGAAAGAAAATTTAATCGCACGTGATATAAAATTAATTGTCTTTGTCTCTATATCAATATATAATTAAAATGCAAAGAAAAAGGCACCATATTTACTCAAGTAGTAGCATAGAAAAAACCACTTGGCATAATTAGTGAATAAATAATTATTAAAAATTACCTAACTAAAATTAAATACTCAAACATGGGTGAGGGTTCTTTTTTTAAAAGAAAGTATTTTCTTCTTTTTTTAAAAAAGAAGTGTATTTATTCATTAAAATTCAAACAACATTATTGAGAATAATAGAATATAATATAAAATAAAAAAATATTTCAACAGTTCTAAAATATATATTTTCTATTATATTTCAAAAATAAAGCAAGCAGATTAAAATATTAAATAAAATAATATGCTAATAAAAAATTTTATTAACAATACAATAATACTAAACATTGGATAATATAATTAAGAAAAATACAGAACAAAAATTAAGTTCAAACAAGCCCAATCACAAATTAAGTTAATTAATATTTTTTAATACAGACCGCGCATCGTGCAGGTACGACTACTAGTTTCTAAAAATAACCAAAAAAAAGTTTAGGAGCAGTTTTTCGGGTATTTTTAGAGAACTAAAAAAGAGACTTTCAATTTAATGAAATTTCTTGAGTTTGTATTTTTAGTTGCAACAACCCGACCGGTCGTTTTAAGCTCTAGCATGTCGTTCGACAGTTTGAGGCCTTGAATTGCTTCACTTCAGGTATTATGACTTGTGCGTGTGGTCGGAATTGAATTTCGGGAAGTTCAGAGTTGATTCGGATGGAAAATTCTAGTTTCGGAAGCTTTAAGTTGGAAGAATTGACCAAGGTTTGACTTTTGAGTAAACGACCTCCGAATGAAGATATGAAGGTTCCAATAGGTTCGTATGATGATTTCGTGCTTGGACGTATGTTAGGGTTGAGTATCGGGTCGCCCGGGAGCATTTCAGCGCTTATTATGGAAGGTTGGCAGTTTGAAAGTTTTAGGATTTCATAAGTTTGGTTTGAAGTGGATTTTGGTTTTATCGATGTCCGTTTGGGATTTTGAGCCATGGAATAGGTTTGTATCGTGATTTTTAACTTGTACGCAAAATTTGGCATCATTCCGGGATGTTTAAGTATGATTCGGACGCGCTCGTCGAAGTTTGAATATTGAAGTTTAAAAGAAGATTTCGATCATCGATTCGTAGTTTTGATGTTATTTGGTGTGATTTGAGGCCTCGAGCAGGTTTGTTTTATGTTATGGAATTGGTTGGTGTGACTGAACGGGGTCCCGAGGGCCTCTAGTCTGATTCGGAGTGGTTTCAGACCATTTTTCCCTATTTTGCAACTGCTGGTGCTGGTGTCTGGTGTTGTTCTTCGCGAATGCGAAGGGTCTCACGCGTTCGTGAAGAAGAATTTTGGGCTGGGAGATTTTTGTTCTATGCAAATGCGATACAGGGGTCACGAACGTGGAAGAGGACTGGAGCATGCCTACACGAACGCGACACATTGGTCGCTAACGCGAAGAAGGAAGGGAGCTAGGGTCCTGGAAGTGTTTATCCTTCGCGAATGTGGCTACGTGACCGAGAACGCGAAGAGGATTTTTGGAGGCAATATTTTTATCCTTCGCGATCGCAAAAAAGGACGGGCCTGGGCAGATTGTTTTAAGTCGGGATTTTTGCTCATTCACTCATTTCTCTCTTCGTTTGGGCAATTTTGGAGAAGTTCAAGGGGAGATTTTCATCATCTATTGCAAGGTAAGTAATTACAGCATATTGTAAGTCAATTACACGGATTCTATAAGGATATAACATGGAAATTTATGGAAAATTATGGGATTTTGAAGAAAACCTAGAATTTGGTGTTTTTGGATTTTGACCAAGAAATGGAAAATGGAATTGGGAATAAATCATATATTTGTGTTCGTATTGTTAAGGGTAATATTTGTCTTCGAAAATTCTCGGAATCCGGACATGCGGGCCCGGGGGTTGACTTTATCGACTTTTCCAACAGAGTTGGGAATTGCTTAAATTGATTAGTTATGGGTATTAGAGTATATTTTGATTGGTTTGCACATTGTTTGACTAGTTTTGGAATGATGGCTATCGGTTCGAGGTGTTAGAGAGACGCTGGAGCCGGTTACGGAGCTTCGGAGCGAGGTAAGTCTACTGTCTAACCCTGTGAGGGGAAAACTACCCCTAGGTGATGTATTTGTTATGTGCTACTGGTTGTGGGGGCTAAGTATGCACGAGGTGACGAGAGTCCGTACGTAGCTAGATTCATGTTATGCTTGGGTAGACTTAGGTTCACGCCATGCTATAATTATACTATTAGAGTTATCTTTTCTCGTTTAATTCCTTTATCTTATGTTACGACTTGAGACTAGACTTTTGTAGAGTGTTCGACTTGATATTGTAGAGATTTGACGCGCTACTTGATTTAACCGCGTTATAATTGTGCTCCCCTTACGAATTTCTCCCGTGTTGTGCGTTTTCATCGAAAAGCTTCCTTAAAGTTCATAACTCACACGTTTATTCGTGAATGGGGTCAAGGACTCGTTAAAGCTTCTTATTCTAATGGGATCGGGCCGTTCGCCTCAGCAGTATAATAGATGCATCTATGGTTCATGTCGTTCGACCTCGGCAATGCACACATTAGGATGGGATCGGGGCGTTCGCCTCGGCAGGATTATGTATCACACTCTCATGGGAGTGGGTCGTTCTCCTCGGCAGTATAATAGATGTATCTATGGTTCGTGTCGTTCGACCCTTGGCAGTGCACACATTATGATGGGATTGGGCCGTACGTCTCGGCATTTCTATAAAACACTCTTATGGAATCGTGCGTAATATTTGACAAGAAGCCAGTGTATCTGTGAGTTTTCCTAATTTGAACTGTGACGACCTATCTGGTGAGGTCCATTATATACATATACTCTGGTTGAGGAGATAACTGCTAACTGAGAGCTTGAGTTTATTGTTGAGAGTAGGATTGTACCACGTATTTATACTTGTTTATTTCGTTTATTTACTCTGCCTCACATCTGTTTACTTCCTACTGTATTTGATTTATTGGATCATTAGTAAGTGCCGATGTCGACCCCTCGTCACTACTTCTCCGGGGTTAGGCTAGATACTTACTGGTTACGCGTTGATTTACGTACTCATGTTGCACTTGATGCACTTATTGTGCAGGTACATATATGTCTAGCAGTCTTTTGGGCGCAAAGGCGCAGCTATTACAGGGACTTTTAACGTGAGCTGCATTCCATGTTACGATCGGCAGCATATAGATCTCCATCAGAGTTATTAATTTTCTCATGTCTAACTTGTATTCTAGACAGATGTTGTATTTTATTATATTTCCTAGTTGATGCCCGTGCACTTATGACACCGGGTTTTGGGGGTTTCTACTGGATGTTTGGTATGGTAGTTCACGTAATTATTATCATTTTATCCTATAAAATCTATTTTATACTATTTACTTAACGAAAATTACGATTCCAAAGTAATAAAAATAAGTAATTAAGTTGATCAATCACCGTTGGCTTGCCTGATGACGGCATTAGACGCCCTCACAACCTATAGTAGATTTTGGGTCATGACATTAGTTATAGTAGTTTTTGCTTATACTGGTAAAGCTTCGCATTCACGTGCACTTTCTCGCGTTCATGTGTCCTTTCTCGCATTCGCGTAGAGGAGTTGGGAGCTGAAGCTGGATGTGCTTCGCGAACGCGAGGGGATTTCCGCGTTCGTGATGAAGGTCCTCTGGACAGTGTATAAGTTAGCAAAGACGGGTTTTGGCTCATTTTATCTCAAATCTTCCATTGGAGCCGAGCTTGGGCGATTTTTGAAGAAGCTTTTTCGTCATCCTCCACTAGGTAAGTGATTTCTTCACATTGTGAGTTAAATACATGAATTATACATGGATTTGAAAATGGAAATTGGTGAAAATTGTGAGATTTTGAAGAAAACCTAGAATTTAGTATTTTTGGATTTTTACAACAAAATTGGACATGAAATTAGGAATAAACTATATATTCAAGTTGATGGTGTTATGGGTAATGATTATCTTCAAGCATTTTCGGAATCTGGGCACGTGGGCTCGAGGGTTGACTTTGTTGACTTTTCGAGCGGAGTTGAGAATTATTATAAATTGTTAAATTCTACGCATTGGAGTATATTTTGATTGATTTGCACCGGTGTTTGACTAGTTTCGAACCGATGGGCATCGATTTGAGGTAGAGAGGCGTTGGAGCCGATTTTGGAACTTCGCAGCGAGGTAAGTCTCCTGTCTAACCTTGTGAAGGGGAAACTACCCCCTAGGTGATGTAATTTTTATGTGCTACTAGTTGAGGGAGCTACGTACGCACGAGGTGACGAGAGTCTATACGTGGCTAAAGCATGTTTATGTCTGGGTAGACTTAGGACTTTATCATGTAATATTCGAATTATTTGAACTCATTCTGGTGGCTTAATTAATTGAATTTATAAATGAAATTGATTTAGAAATACATATATATATATATTAGGCCAAGCCTTATCATCTTGAGTTGTTGGCAAGTTATTTGAGAAACGGTAAAGGTTATATTCACTTTATGCTCACGTACTATATTGTAAGCACGTCTCTCGTAATTCGACAAGTTCCTTCCTTTCTTGTAGAGCAGGCCGAACGCCTCAGCAGTATAATAGATGCATCTACGATTCATGTCGGTCGATCCTCAGTAGTGTACACATTATTCTGGATCGGGCCGTACAACCTCGGCATAATCGTGCGTTATATCGCTAGCAGTCCGAATATTCACGAGATTATCCTTCCACTGATGCCTGGAATTTTATATGGTATTCCTTATCCGTTTGATATTGGCACTCGATACATCTGAGCTGTTGAGATAGAATACGAGACTGAGAAAAATTATATCTTTAAAGAAATTTATGGAAGATTATGTAACTTACAGTTTTACCTCATTATTGGTGTTGCGCTTCATATCTGCTTATGATTTATCATATTGCTTTATTGGACCTCTAGTAAGTGTCGATGTCGACCCCCCATCACTACTTCTCCAGGGTTAGGCTAGATACTTACTGGGTACGCATTACGTACTCATGCTACACTTCTGCACTAAATGTGCAGGATCTGACAGGTTCAATTGGTGGTCATCTTGGCGCGTAGGCGAAGCTATTGAAGAGAGTTTATGATGAGCTGCATTCCAAACTATGTATCGCAACCCACGGAGTCTCCATCGTACCATTTACTTTATTCTGTCTTATTTACATTCCGGACAGATGTTGTATTATTATTATTGTACTCTTTAGTAAATGCTCATGCACTTGTGACACCAGATTTTGGGGTGATTCTAGAATTTGTTTATGGTTTGCTTAACCTCGAAACACTTTTACTTGTATAATATTTAAATTGTATTCATCTACAACTTTAACGCATTTATGTCTCCACCTAACAAGATTTATGATTTCAAAAATAATAAAATGAATAACTAAGTTGTTAGTTCACTGTTGGCTTGCCTAGCGGCGACATTGGGTGCCATCACGACCTATAGTAGGTTTTGGGTCGTGACAGCTTGGTATCAGAGCTGTAGGTGCACTTGGGTCTCACGATTCATGAGAAAGTCTAGTAGAGTCTTGCAGATCGGTACAGAGAAGTCTATACTTATCTTCGAGTGGTTACAAGGCTGTTAGGAGCACTTCTCTTCTTGATTCCTCATCGTTCGATTTGATTCTATTGAAGCTTATGCCTTCATTTCCTTCCTACTCAATCTTATACGACGTGGAGCGCTTTTTATCAATTACGCATCGAGGAGTTGTAATGGTACTGCAGATGGTGCAGGATGTTTCTCCCCGCATATTTGATTGGGCTATTGTCGTCTCCTCTAGGAGGGATTTTCTGTCATTTCAGCGCGATGTTAGTGTTGCCTATGGTTTCGCGGCTATGCATGGTGCATTGTGATGTTCATGAGTGGTTACGCGCAGTTAACCCTATCATCTGGGCCGGCCTGGGCCAAGGCGGTCCCGGGCCTGGCGGGCTATATGTATGGGACCGGCCCGCTACGGGCCTAAGCCCATATGGTCCCGGGCTAAATGGGCCGGGCCCACAGGCCTAACGGGCCTAAACGGTTCCCGATAATTTTTTTTTTTTAATCTAGGGAAATTTCTTGTAAACTATATATGCACATACTAATATAGATTGCATATATCTATATAAATATATATATAGTATATATTGTACATATATATTGCCCCAAAACTTTCCCTTTTTACCTATCCCTCTTTTCTCCATTACATACATATAAACTATATATATGTGTGTGTGTATATATATATACACACACACATATATATAGTTTATATGTATTAGACATATATATATATATATATATATATTGCCTTATATAAGGCAATATATATATTGTATATATATACATATATATATATATATATATATATATATTATATATATATTGTATATATATATATTGCCACAAAACTTTTCCTTTTTACCTATCCCTCTTTCCTCCATTACTTCACATTCAATTCTTAAGAATTGAATGTGAAGTAATGGAGGAAAGAGGGATAGGTAAAAAGGGAAAGTATATATATATATACCAAGAACCCTTTTTTAAGTCATTGATTGAGGCGTTGTTAAAGGGTTAGCAGGTGAGGTCGTGGTTTAGAGTTTACTTTACTGACTGGCTTAGAATTTTGACAGGGTTTGTACTTTAGTAATCCTTCCCTGTAGCTACATCGAAGCGATCCTGTAGCTCCGTTGGTATCAGAGCCATGTGAAAGAATAGAGATAGAAGACTAAGTTTAACACAACCTATTTCTAATGAATATCATTAGGAGAAAGTCTACTGTTAAAAACAGTAGAAAAGAGGAATATGAGTTGCCTCAACAATTAGATCTTCTTAATAAATGGACTATTCCTAGAATTCAACCTAAGGTTATATACCGGTTAGGTACTTTTAAAAAATTAGGGTTAAAATAAGTAGTTAAAACTATAGAAGAGACTATTACTGTAGATAGTGACCATGCCACGTTCAGATTATTATCTGAAAATGATTTAGCCCCTTATAGGGATACTTATAGATTTTTACATATTTGTTTAATACAAGTTGCCTTTAAGCCACTTACTTTAAGAGGCTTACCTGAAAGCTTTATAGCAGCTCTCATAGACGGTAGAAACCAAAACTGGAAGAAATCCCTAATAGGGACAGTACAAACCAGTTTGGCCTATGGCCCTGTTTATTTTAATGCTTATCCTAATTTGCAGATTTCATTGAGTGATGAAAACTCTTTGAATGCTTTAATATTAAGCATTAAACTCCATGGTTATGATTATTTGCCTGGTACTGAAGTTATATGTATTTGTTACAGAATTTATTATAAACCCTTATATACTTTGAATCCTATGTGCAAAATTATGGATTTCAAAAATGAAACTATTTTGATAGAAACCAATTTTGGTAAATCTAAAGTGATTACTAGAAGACCTATTAAGTGGGATGAAACAGATTTTCCTAAAGAATGGGTCATTGAGGAGGCAATAGCTCCTCTAAATAATGTTAACAGTGAAATAACAGAAGTTGAACAAACTTTTGATGGAACTGTTAAGATCAGGTTCAATGAACCAAATCAGACTGATAATATCGGCTATTCATCTAGATT
>MCJB01048050.1:0-50598 GCA_002018475.1 Nicotiana obtusifolia
CCTAAAACTAAGGCACGAAGAACAGGATTGGGATTGTAGAAACAAACCCTTTCCAAGCTCTGATACCAACTGATGCAATATTAAACGCGGAAATAAGAAAACAAAAAGATAGAAGCAAGACGCTCAATGAACTATCAAGACAACAAGTAGGAACTAGTCTACTTACCTTCTTGATGAAGTCATGGAGTACCTATACTATACGAACAACCCTCAAGACAACAATGGTCTTGCAAACTGTTCGATCAAACAAAGGAACAAGTTCAATTTTGAATCACACCAAAATTGGACAAGTTAATTCACACGATTATGGGAGCAATGTGCTGCCGGGTTTTGATTGATAATAATGTCAAAAGGTGTCAAAATAATGAAGTTTTTAGGCTTATATAGAATGAGCCTTTACCTAAATCAACTAGGAAAAGAATAACTAGTTAACCTAAATCAACTAGGAAACAACTAATTAACAAAATGGCCACAATTTGGCTAATTTAAAGAATAGTCACGCAGGACCAAACAAATAAGAATTAATGTCTTCAATAACTACATAATAATAAACATAAACACAAATATACATCTTCAACATAAGATTCGTCCATAGCAAGATTTATGGACGCTTGGATCTTCTCCAAGGCTAACCAACGCCTTTTCTTGTCTTGTTCATAGATGGCATTAATAACACTTGATCAAATTTATTTGCATCACAATAGTTCTCAAAACGACTGGTCGGGTCGTTGCAAAGGGTTCAAAAGGGGGCGGCCGAGTCGTGTGGGAAATGATTAGGGTTTGGGGATAGTTGGGGTTGGGTCTTTTGGTTAAGATGAGGAGATGGGATATGGGTCGTTGATATAATTTGGGAATTAAAGAATTAAAATGTGATAAAATAATGGCCGTTGGATTGTTGGATTTGGATGGCTGAGATTAAGTCTAACGGAGTATTAAAATTAAAGGAAAAACGGAGATAAAACATGGGTTGCTGATTTGAGGGATGGACGACCTAGATTGACTGTGCTTCTTTTATGAGTGATGCGGAAGGGCGACGTGGGAAGTTCTGATTGGTTCAATAAGAGTGGCCCGGATTGCCAAGATGGAAAGAGAGGGGTGTTTGGACTGGATCAGATTTTGTTTTGGGCCTGTTGTTTGGGCCAGAATTGATTAAAGGAATAATCATTTCTTGTTTAATTATGCAATTACAATAGTAGCCTTTTGATCTTTTAACCTTTTTACGATTAATTTAAATAAACTTAATTAAAATATAATTATGATTATAATAATTAGATACACTACTAATTTCTGTAATTAATTAACTAAATACTAAATATCTTATTTTCCTATTTACTACACTAATTTCAAATTTGTTTAAAATAATGGCTTATGTTGCCAAAAATTGAGAAATAACTTTATTAAATTAATTATAAACCTATGTGACGAATATGAAAATTATTTTGATAGTTTCAAAAATAGTAAAGATAAAATGTTTATAATTATATAATTATAAAATTACTAATTAACACCAATAATTATAAAATAGGTATTATTAATTAGAAATTAACATATTTATTGAAAAATAAATACGTCTAAGTAAATTAATTTTTATAAAGAGGGTCAAAATTGATTGTTAACAGCTGCCCCTCTTTGACTAGAGATGATGAAAGAGTTTTTGGGCAAAGACATCGAACGAAGGCCAATTTTGTCTCGACCTTAGGCATACATTGTAGGAATGGCATATGGATTTAAGGAAGATTGTGAGTTATAGAATTAGGGAAGGGGTTAAGGAAGACTCTGGGGGATCAGGTCACATGTAATTCTGGAGTGATGATTTGGAGAAGGCAGTACTTGCAGAAATTGCTCTAGTATCGTATTATGACGATACTGCGGGAAGAAAAACTTTGATGCATCCGATAGCTCTGAATTGCATCTTGATTTGAAAGATTTGATGAATTAGAGTTCCACTGATCATTTTTGAGTTTATGTTTTGATCCTTGGACCGCTTATGAGTTTGTTCTTCCTCATAGCATTGTAGCTTCGTTTTGCTGCTTAAAAGAAGTTCCACATCGCGAAGTTTGGTCCTGCAAAAACATAATATACACATACCAATATATTGTAATGTAGATATGTTAAGATGTAATGTAAATGATGTAGGAATGATGATGCCTGGTTGCCGGCTAGCTGTTATTTGGGATTGGGAACGGCATACTTGAATTTGACTTGATTGTTAGTCGGGCTGTGTACCATTCTGCAGCTGTCAGAGCATTAAGTCTCCTCATGTTGGGAGTATCTCCACACGATGGGAGTAGTTGACTTGTAATGTATAAGGTATCTCCGCGTGATGGGAGTAGCTGACTTGTAAAATGCCTGTAAGCTACATGTGTAGAGCCTTAAAACATTTAAGATAAACTAAAGAAATTAGGAGCACGCCCAAGAGATACTCTTGACTGCATTAATTACGGCTATCAATCGACATAATGTGTGGTGACGAGGTTTGCGACTATCTACTCATGATCTCCGATATGGTAGAGTGGCAGTGAAAAATGCTCGTATCGGCAAAGCGAATAATTTGCTATATAGAGGGCTTCGATTGGCAAAGCCGATGACTCGATTTCTACATGGTGATCCGATTGATTGAGCTGATGGTTTGCTATATATATGGCTCCGATTGGCGGGCCCAACGGCTCGCTATATACAAAGTGCTCTACTTGGTTAAGCAGACGATTTGCTATTTACAATATACTCTGATCGTATCAGCGGCTTGGTTCTAAAACACCTGCAAAGGATTTGAGAATTAGTCTTTATTCATATGAGAAAAATTTAAATAAATGAAAGAGAGATGATAATTATGAGAGAGTAGCGGATCTGTCACTGCCCCAGCGTGCCCCAGCGTTTTCTTTTTATCCTGTTTGCCCTGGGTTCAAAGAAAAACTCTTAGCAGGGGGTGTTGGTTTATTTTGACCGTAGTCCTGGCTTTGCCCGGGGCTGGTGAGGTTACGCCATGAAGTTCGATAGGTGAAATGAAATTGGTTTTTTAGAAAACATTTTGAAAATCATCCATTTTATGGCAAATGCCATCGTTCCAGATTATGACATGTTTAGAAATTCCCTCGGACGCTAATGTTGTTTCTGGAAGACTCTGTCCTCTTGATGTTGATTCTCGGAGGTTCCCCTAATGACGTAGCTTCTTGCCGCTGCGATTGTGTCCTAATCTAAACGAATGCATTACAACGGTTTTCCTATGGTTGTGACCGAACCTTTTCAGGTTGCCTATGTATCCGAAACAGAATTAGGTTTGAACGTAGTTCGTGGGTAATGATAAACAAATTACGATGATGACCGAGCTCGAGTCAGGTAGCCTACGTATTCAAATGGAATCAGGTCAAAACGTAGTTCAATTACAATATATGCAAAATGATGAGATTGTAAAATGAAGTGGCTGAGTCTGACTCAGACTGCCTACGTATCCGAATGGGATTAGGCCAAGACGTAGTTCAATTTCAATAGATGACTGAATCCAATGAGGACTGCCAACATAGTGCTGTCAAAGGAAATCAAGTAGTGGCATAGTTCCGGATACATACAAAATTATATTTGGAGTTTCTATTACAAAAGAAGAGAGGGAGGGAGAGACCGGACCCTACGTGGGTTGCCTACGTATCCCACCATGGGAAGTCAGGTCAAGCGTAGTTCCGTTACAACCAAAGACTAACTCTACTGTCTTCAAATGTAGTATCTCTTGATTGCATCTGAGTTGATAGGCTTCGTGCTGACTCTTCTATCCATCTATGCAAATATTAGAGCTCCTCCCGAAAATACTCGATGGACCACTTATGGACCTTGCCAATTTGGCGCAAACTTTCCTTTGGCTTCTTTTTGATGAGGGAATATCTTCTTCAAGACAAACTGCCCTGGTGTAAATTGATGAGGTCTTTCCTTTTTGTTTAATGCACTAGCCATCCTATTTTGATATAGTTGACCGTGACACACTGCGACCATTCTCACAATTATCCCTCATGAATCACTGTTAAGATTGGTTGCATAGTCGGTGATGATTGACTCAGGTATCCCAAATTGGCAGACTATGTTGTTATGGACGAAATCTGCCACTACTTTCTTCGTGACTGCCTTGTTGGTAGAAGCTTCGACCCATTTGGTGAAGTAGTAAATGGATACCAAGATGAAACGATGTCCTTTTGATGAAGCGAGCTCTATAGGTCCGATTACGTCCATGCCCCTAGTAGCGAATGGCCAGGGCAAACCCATTACATTCAACTCATTAGGTGGAACCCGGACGAAATCCCCACGGATATGGCACTGGTGACACTTCTGTACGTAACGGATGCTATCGCTCTCCATGGTCATCCAAAAGTATCTTGCTATTAAAATGTTCTTGGCTAAGGTGAAGCCATTCATGTGAGGCCCACATGTCCCTGCATGCGTTCTTCTAACAATCTGATTGCTTCAGTAGCATCTACATACCTTAACAGACCCAAATCCGGGGTCCTCATATAAAGGACTTCCCCGTTGAGGAAAAAGTGATTTGCTAACCTTCTGAGTGCTTGCTTCTAACCATTGGTGGCATTCTCTAGGTACTCTCTTGTTTCAAGGAACCTTTTGATGTCATAGTACCATGGCTTGCCGTTCGGTTCTTCATCTACACGAAAACAGTACGAATGCTGATCCTGGACATCTATCTCAATAGGGTCGACATAATTCTTATTTGGGTGTTGGTTCATGGATGACAAGGTGCGAGGGCGTCGAAAAACTTGTTCTGGATCTTGGGAATGTGTTTGAACTTGATCTTGGTGAACGTCTTGCACAACTCCTTTACGCAATGCATATACGAAAGGATCTTGACATTCTTGGTAATCCGTCTTCCTTGAACTTGATGTATCAACAAATCAGAACTTCCTATGATTAGAAGCTCCTTGATGTTCATGTCGACTGCCATCCTAATCCCCATGATGCATGCTTCATACTCGGCCATATTATTTGCCCAAGGGAACCTTATCTTTGATGATGGCGGCTAATGCTATCTTGATTCTAAAATAAAGAGTGCCACATTCCTACTCCTTTGAAATTCGTAGCTCCGGCGAACAACATTCTTCATCCTAGGTATGACTTTGCGATGTTTTCTACGGCGAGCAACACTTCTTCATTCGGAAAGTATGTAGTGAGTGGCTCATAATCCTTGTCCACTAGATTCTCTGCAAGGTGGTCAGCTAAGGCTTGTCCTTTAATGGCCTTCTACGTTACACGCACAATGTCGAACTTGCTGAGAAGAATCTACCATTTGGCCAGTTTTCCTATAGGCATCGACTTCTAAAAGATGTACTTGACCGAATCCGGGATATTAGATGTGTGGTATATGCCGACATGTAGTGCTTCAACTTCTGGGCGATCCAGGTCAAAGCACACCAGGTACCTCTATCAGAGTATACTTCGCTTCACATGGTGTAAACTTCTTGCTCAAGTAGTAGATAGCTTGCTCTTTCCTCTCATTCTCATCCTGTTGTCCTAACACGCATCTAATTGCATTGTCCAAAACTCACAAATATAATAATAGTGGCTTTCCGGGCTTTGGAGGAACCAACACTGGTGGGTTTTACAAGTACTCATTTTTCTTGTTGAAAGCTTTTTGACATTCTTCTGTCCATTTACTAGCAGCATCCTTTTTGAACAACATATAGATGGGCTCACAAATTACCGTAGACTGGGCTATGAATCTGCTGATGTAATTTAATCTTCCAAGGAAACTCATCATGTCCTTCTTTCTCTTAGAAGGTGGTAAGTCTTGAATGACTTTGATATTTGAAGGATCCAAATCTATCCTTTTCCTGTTCACAGTGAAACCCAACAATTTCCCTGTGGGGACTCTGAATGCACATTTTGCGGGATTCAACTTCAGACTATACCTCTGCAAACATTCGAAAAACTTCTTCAGGTCATCCAAATGTTCTACACTCTTTCGAGATTTAATGATGAAGTCGTCTACATATACCTTGATTTTCTTTTGAATCATGTCATGAAATAGGGTCTTCATGGCCCTCATGTAAGTAGCACCACCATTTTTGAGGTCGAATAACATGGCCCTATAGCAATAAACTCCCCAAGGCATAGTGAACGCTATCTTCTCCTCATGCATCAGGATCTGATGGTACCCGGCAAAACAATCCATGAATGACTGTAGCTCGTGCTTCGCGCAATTGTCGATGATGATATGAATGTTTTGCAAAGGAAATCGTCTTTTGGACTGGCCTTGCTAAGATCTCGATAATCCACACATATCCTGATCATCCCATCTTTTTTTGGAACCGATACGATATTTTCCAACCATGCGGGATAATTGGTGACCCTCACTATGTTCGCCTCTATTTGTTTGGTCACTTCTTCTTTTATCCTTAAACTTAAAATCCGACTTGACTTTTTGCGTTTTTGTTTGACTGGCGGTCTAGCAGGATCAGTAGGCAATTGATGCGAAACGATGTCGGTACTCAATCTGGGCATGTCATCATACGACCATGTGAATACGTTGATGTACTATCGAAGGAGCTCAACCAGTTCTACTTTCTGCTCTGCTTCTAAATGGATGTCGATTTGAGTTTCTTTCACGTCTTCTTCACTTCCCAAGTTGACTACTTCCATCTCTTCAAGGTTAGGCTTTTTCTATCTTTCCAACAGCTTGATATCTTGTGGGAGATTATCTGGCATCATGCTTTCGTTGTATTCCTTGTAGTCTAGATCGTTCTACTCGAGGGTTTCGTTACATGTCATAATCGAGGAATGCAGGTTTTTTATTGATTTTATTACTGAAAAGAAAAACTAAGTATAAATGAAGCGAAAAATAAGTTTGAAATAATTTTAAAAAAGCAATTCTTTTTATTTCATCAAAGGGAACGTCTAAGCATTCAATGAGGCAAATGACAAAAGAGTAAAGAAACGGTTCAAGCCTCAATTGACCATGTGTTTAGTTTTTCAAAAGTTTTACAATTCCACACTACCAAGACTCCCCACGAACCAGAGACGGGCTAGCGGTCCAATTCTACAAGTCCTCTCCTGGTTCGGCATCCCAAATGGTTGGTGTCTTGATATCAACTTTGTCAGAACATTCCTCGATCATGGTCATGAACAACCTTCCCATTTCGTCAACGATGTCGTCCTCTATGTTGAGCTCTGACGCGGACCCGGAACACGCTCTGGTGCAAAAGTCTTCTTCCTGAAGCCAGCGGTGTAAGTCTTCCTGGTTGGAGGCTGATACCCTATGCCGACTCTGCCTTTTTGTCCTCTTAGCTCAATCGGCTCCATAATCCCATCTGGTCGGGCTCCCAGCCCGGTCCCTAGTCGGTACCCGTACTTCCTCATTTCTCTTATAGACATCTTTGATCTGTATGGTGACTACATACCCTGATTCTAATAAGTCTCCTTTATTTCCATGGTCTACATGATCTCGATCGCATGAAAAGCGACCCCGTCTAATCCTTCTATGAACAGAACTCCATGTTCTAGATAAGCTGACTGACTCTATTCTCTATGAACTACAATCTCTTGACAACCCCACTCGAATTTTATGCACTGATAGAGGGTGGACGTCACTGCCCCCGCCATATGTATCCAAGGTCTTCCTAACAACAGGTTGTATGAAAATGAAATGTCCATTACTTGGAACAGTATTGGGAACTCAACCGGCCCAATTTGTACAGCTAAGTAGATTTTCCCAATGACGTCTTTTTGCGACCCGTCGAAAGCTCTCACCCTCACATGGCTTTCTTTCACTTCTCTCAAATGAATACCTAACTGTCGTAGAGTAGAGAGCAGGCAGATATTGACTCCGAATCCTCCATCAACAAGTACTCGGGACACCATTTTATCCTCGCACTTGACGGTAATATGTAAAGCTCTGTTGTGACCCATGACCTCTACTGGGAGTTCATCTCTTCAGAAGGTAATCGTGTTCGTCTCGACCATCTTCTCGATGGTTGCTGCTAGTGCCTCGCTAGTAGTGTTGCTCGGCATGCTCACTCCACTTAACACTTTCATCAAGGGTGTCTTTGTGACAATCATAACTCATTAGCAGGTCCATGATCACTATATGTCCGTGTGTTTTCTTCAACTCTTCCTCCACGGAGTATTCTTTAGATGACATCTTCTTCCAAAATTCTACGGCTTCAGTATTTGTTGTATTCCTCCTCTGAATCTATTCCCTTCCTGGATTTCCTCAGTTTAACTCCTCTGGAGCGTAACACCTCCCTGACCTGGTCATTCCATGAGCTGCTGCGTAATCTGTCATCTTGCCTTTCCCTTTCTGCTGATATGTCAACGGACTGTCTTGTATTCCTGATCCTCCACATTTCTGATAATGGCAATGGACTATTACTCGTATGTCTGGAATATCACTAGAGATTTTAATTGCACGGTGATCATCGGAGCTCTTCGGGGTGGAACCCTTGTAGCCTTAGTGTTTCCTATTGTGATGATAGTCCCTTTCAAATCATATTTTTCGTCTAAGGTGATCATATTAGCCCCTTGATTTCAGTGGTTTGGCAGTGGGTTGCGGTTCATATTGGCAGAGCCGAGGTGCACTGAATGGCCCCACTTTTGATCAGTGACTCAATTTCATTCTTCTATCTAAGGCAATCCTCGGTAACATGCCCCGGTATGCATGAAGGGTAGACGCACCGTTTTATTGCATCAAAGTATTTTGAAGGATGCTCAGGGATCCTCCCTTCTATCAGACATATTAATACAACTCTCCTCAATCTTTCAAACAATTAAGCTAAAGGTTCAGCAATTGGGGTGTAGTTTCTGGGACCTCTTTCTTTGAAATTTGGGCGAGGTCGGGGTGCATAGGTAGGTCAATTTTGATAGGTGGTGGTCTGAACTGGAGCGTATGGTCGTAGTGGATTTGGATTTATATGAGCACGAGGTGGGTTATATTGAGGTTGGGGATTGTGGTATGGTTGTGTGTTGTATACTGGAGCATAAGTAGGTGGGTGTGGAGGATGGGTGTACGGAGAGTAAGAGTTGTTTCCATGAGGTGAATTGGACTTGTAGTAGGGAACGTTTGTTGATACCTCTTCCTTTTTCTTCTTAAAACAACATATACAGGTGGAACATATCGCTCGTGTGCCGTAGGTATATGCTGGCTTTGATTGTTGGTGAAGGTGACACCATCACAAAGAGAGGTATCTGTGTTGGTAATGACTGGTGGGTTTTGCGGCATCTGGACGTAATTTGGTACGTAAGGCATGTGTATAGGGGGATTTGGTGGATTTGCAGGAGTTACTGGGGGTATAATTTGGGTTGTAGTAACTGAAGCCAGGGTATTGTTTTCTTGGAGGGTAGTCGAGGAAAAGTGATTCGGGATCGAATCTAGGGAAGGAAAATGGGGTGCTTGTGGGAGCATCGTCACGGCCAGATGCGCCAATTCTCGAATCTTTTTTACTTCCTCTCTCAGCGATTCCATCTCTTGTGCCATCCTAGCAACATGTTTGTCATTCCAAGCATCGTCCTTTTCTCCCGATTGCCTCGGGCTATCAGCTATTACCAAAGCATGTTTGGTCAGATTATCTGTCGCAGACATCTTCCCTTTTGATCTCAAGTTGTATGGTGGTTCTGCCAGTTTTCGGGTCAACAGAAACCATTCTCTTCTTTGGGGAATAATAAAAAAGTAATGCAAGAAAAAAAAGAAAAGAAAAAAGAACAAAAGTCAGTTTCAGTGTTTGCACAAATATGAGCACATCGAGCATTTAATTCACGTATTCAAGTAAGCGTGTTTCCTAATGTGCGAGGGACCTCTCTTTTCTGAAGGTGGGCCTAAGTCGCGAATATTTGACAAAAAATTAGATTTGACACGTTTAGATCCAAAGCAAACTTTCATTAATAATATTTGGATTGTAACTGGCAGGAACATGGCTTACAACATTGTTTTCCCAACATCCCTAAAATTACATGGGTTGTGCTTTAAGGTATTTGAATCATATAATATCTGTATCATAAGTCTTGAAGTCAAACGATTTATGAAACAAAAGTCGACAAAAGTTGTCGCAACTTACGTTCATAATTTTACTTAAACTTTAGGTCAAATGCTACTAAGCTTTTCTCCCAATTTACTTGGAATTAGGAGGCGATCTACCCAAAAAATTGAAGATCTATGAGTCTCGTTTCCAACGCGTTAAAATTTTTGTCAATACAACGTCGAAGTAGAGAGATATTTGCATTTTTGCGAGACTACGCAAGCAGCTATTTATGGGACTCAAATAGGTGGTTGAGATATATTGATTTATATGAGATGCCTTAAGCGCATTTTAACTCATTATTTATCACTATCTTCAGACCTAGACACCTACAACTCTCTCTCAAGGTTCTCTTATGATCCAAGACCCAAACAAAGGGCTAACAACACAAATCGAGTACCGGGAGTCTGGTGGCGCTAGTAAGTTTCTTGTTCTTCTTGTTGTTGCTGATTTTTGTATGGTTCCAGCTCATGTGAGAGGTTTTTTTAAGTGGTTTAAGTTCTTTAAAATACTCTCTCAAGTTTTTGATATCAATCCTAGGTGATTTCAAGTCTTCGAAAGTGATCCTAGTGCCAAAAAACCCGAATTGATTGCTAGTTTCGCTTCCTTGTTCATGTGGCAGAATTGGAAGGATATTTCTCGGTGATTTAAGGAACATTGGAGTTTTTCTATCTATTTAAAGCTAAGGAACCTCTTACTCTACATGTATTTAAGATTATTGAAGTTGCGGCAAAGTCGTTGAAGCTAGAACTTGTGAGATATCTATCGAAAGGCTTGTTAGTAATGTTGTTGGTTGGTGGACTATTTTGGGAGGCTTAATATGATTATTATTGATGTCCTTTGGGCTGTTTGGTGATTGTTTTAACTTGTGGAAAGTCATATAAATAAGAGAGGTGCTTTACGTTTCATCATAAAATTAGTTGTGGTCGATATATAATAGTTAAAATGCTTAAACGATAACGGTAGTATCGTTCCTCTTATTGTAGACTAAGGAGTAGTGACATTTGCAGAACGTGAGGTTGGGCAGCATATAAGTAAGGCCCCATAAACTTTTACCTAAACCTGGGGTTTCGTGGTGCCGAAGTAGACTTATGTGTTGACGATTGTAAAGATTCTTCCGGTTTAGACTTTTTGGGTCGAACAGTGCATTGGGGAGTTGAAGAAATTTTTTGGAAGTGCAGGGCATTTTTGCGGTCTCAGAACTGATATGCGAACCGCAGATCTGTTGCAGATTGAAGTAGAAACTTGGGCAAATTTTTGGACCATTATGCAACATCATTATCATTTTGCGGGCCGCATAACCCATCGCAAAACTAGTACAAAAATTTCTGGAGGGAAGTTCTGTGGTGCATTGTGCGACCACAAAATAGATCTGCGGATCGCTGACCGGTAACAAAGTGCGGCAGAAGTGCCTAGTTCGGGAGGGCTGTTATGCTGTCCATTTTGCGGACCGTAGAAGCGTTATGCGGTCGCATATGCGACCGCATATCTGCATCGGGGCTTCATTTTTTTTTCTAATTTTTGAACTAGACCCCGTTCTTATAAAATTGTCTTAGGGATCATTTTAGAAGGTTCAAACTCATATTTTAGAGAGAGAAAGGTGGTCTAGAGTGAGAAAAGAAATTTCTAAGTCACTTGTTCATCAATCTTTACTCAAGCTTTGAAGAATTCTCTAGGGTAACTCACAAGGTCTTCAACCAAAAGGTAAGATTCTAGCCCTAGCCTTCAATTTCGAGATTTGACTAAAAATAGGTAATAAGCCAAGCATTTCTTGGGTGTGGGGTTGTTCATTATGCATGCAAGTACTATTTAGGGTTGTGGGGAAATTGTGGAGCTCAATTGAGATCATATTGGCCACCTAGTGTTTGATAAAATGCTTAAATGAGCTAGAATCACGAACTCCTTCATAATTCGTGTTCAATGTTGCTGTGTCTCTATATAGATCAAAGTTGCTAAGATTCCGGAACTTTGTAGTGAATTAAGGAAAGCTCAAAGCGAGGTATGTTGGCTAAACTCCTCTTTTAGAATTAAACCCACAATGGCCTTGTAAGTCCCGTGATGCTCATTATAAATTGATTATTTCAAACAAGCCTTGTGTCAAAATAAATATGCGTTCAATATGTATTCCAAAGATTCTTGTTATGTTGAGTTACTGTTTGAGAATGTTGTTTAAGTATGGGCTGTGTGTTATTATGTTATGATTTAAAAACGTGACTCCAATGAAAGCTATCATGTCATATTGTGTAAGAAATCACATGTGCCTAAGATCCTAAATTGCTCAAATATGTGTTTAAAGTCTTAATTTGAAAGGTCTTCTTGTTGATTATCCATGATGATAATTGAAAGTGAAAGAATAGAACATGAAATATGATGTGCAGCCAACGTGCCAAGAATGATATTGTGTCATGGCCATTGGTGCCAATGAATGAATGATATGCAAAAAATTACGAAATAAGTGGTAAGTCCTTTTAATAGTAAATGCTTTGGGAGTATCGATTAGCCACCGAGGAAGGATAGGTCGAAATAACCTAACCTCAAAACTACACGTGCCGGTGTAGGAGTGATTGAGAGGTAAATCCCCGTGTCAATGTGATGATATTATTTCGCCTTATATGGGATTAGATTATTGCTAGTGAGATGTGATGTGATGTCGACCCACACGGCATTGTGGTGAGACAACTTAGCCGATCGGGCTAAGATCGGACGCCATGCCGCACACATGGTGGTATTGTGAGTGGATGTCTCAAGGTGAGACGGCTTAGCCGGTCGGGCTGAGATCGGACTCCGTGCGAAAAACATGATGGCGTATCGGTGCTAAAGATCTCCCAACTTAAAATACTGAAACTTACTTGGAATTTGCCTTTCCCCTAACTTGACACCTTCATACTATTTGATTCTCTTATTGATTTCTTATTTCCTTCTCCATTTTCTGTTACTCGTTCTATTGAGAGGGTGTTTAGTTTTACATACTAGTACTATTTCATATGTACTAACATCCCTTTTGCAGGGGCACTGCATCTTTAATGGATGCAGGAAATTCCATAGTAGGTGGTATTGATCGGTGATAGCAGTACACCCTCACCTCAGCTGACTTGGGTGAGCCCCACCTCGTTTTGGGGTCATGTATCTCTTGTACGTTGTACATAGTATTTGAGGTATAGCCAAGGACTTATTGCCGGCACTGTTGTAGCACTCTTTTGTTTCTGTTAGAGGCTCCGTAATACATAGTTCGGGTTGTATCTTGTTTTGGGAAGGTTGAACTAAATTTGTTGTAATTGTATCATCTGTCACACTCTAACTACGAATGTATAGTGTACTGTTTTTGGGACTTGTTAATGAAGTAACTAATGGAAATGAACTGGTGTTATTCACATGACCTCTTAATGTTTAAGTAATGATATAAATATATCTTCTCTTTATTCATGGGCGAGTTGGGTAGAAGGTAGTGTACAGGTTTGCTCGGCCAGGGTATCTCGGTTGAGCGCCGGTCGCGCTCCCCATGTTTGGGGAGTGACAATATACAAGGTATGTGAGGCTGTCTCTTTCTTTCTTTTGCATGACTCCAATTGTACATAATGTAACGATTGAGCTTCCAAAGATACTCCACTCTTAGAAGATAGCAGTACACACATTGTTTCCTTTCTTATGGAAAGATCGATGTTGATGTTGTTCTTCTTATTCTTATGTATCAAATTTTGTTGGTATTTTCCTGATTCCTATAAGATTCATGATGACAAATTAGCTCTAATACTTATACAGAGGTTACCGACCTTACGTCACTCAGAAAGTTTTAGAACGTGATCCCATGAGTCTAGCATGCATTATATATATGTATCTATTTTACTCTATCGAGACGCGCTATAGTCGGCCGGGTACGGCACCTATTGTGCAACCACTGATCAGTTGAATTTTACCAAGCTCCACGTTGCCGGGTACGATTCTACCGAGCCTTATGATGGTCGAGATCATTTTTACTGAGCCTATTACGGTCGGGTATGATATGATGACGGTGATGCCCACAGAGGCGTATGTTTTTAAAAGTATATGTGTGTGTTTATATATATAGATATATGTATGTATATATATATATGTATGTATGTATATATATGTATGTATGTATGTATCATGCATTTCATGTCAGTCGCCCTCAGAGGCACTCAGATATTACAGGTTGGATATTCTCTATCCTTGCTTACATTACTGTTCTTATTTATGCTTTCCTGCCTTACTTGCTCGGTACATTATTTGTACTAACGTCCTTTTTATTTGTGGACGCTGCATGTCATGCTGCAAGTCCTGATAGATAGGTAGACGTAGCTCTCCCACCACAGTAAGTTGACCAGTTAAGCTGTTATTGGTAAGATCCCTTCTCCAGACTTGCCGTTGTCTTGGTATGCACTTTTGTTATAGACATTATGGGTATGTCGGGGCCCTGTTCCAGCAATGTTTCAGCACTTATGTTTCTTTAGTGACTCATAGACAAGTGTCGACTCATGTATAGTTTGGATTGCCTTGTCGGCTGCTTTTTGTTGTATAGTCTCTCATGGAAGCTTGTGAGCTCGTACCTTATATATAGCTTCATGACAACCTTGTCGGCCCATGTTATATATGTTCATGCCATTATCTGTCGTTGTTAATTCATTATTCATGTCTACTATTTATGTTGATCTCGTCGGCCCTTATAGATAATAAGAATGGTTAGATAAGATGTACGTTGGTGCTTGGCAGGTATGGCCCGGGTGCCAGTCATGGCCCTCCAGTTTGGGTCGTGACAAAAAATATCCAATCTCACAAATGTGTTGGCCAAAGCCTGAACATCCATAGCCAAAGGCTTCTCTACAGCTAGAATAAATGCGAAACTCCCCATACTCTCTACCTTTCTACTCGATGAATCCACTACCACGTTAGCCTTCCTTAGATGATACAAGATAGTGATTTCATAATCCTTCAATAACTCTAACTATCTCCACTGCCTCAAATTCAAATCCTTTTGCTTGAACAAATACTGAAGACTCCCATGATCTGTGTAAACCTTACAAGACATGCCATAAAAGTAATGCCTCCAAATCTTAAGCACGTGCACAATAGCTACCAAATCCTAATCATGTACCAGATAGTTCTTCTCATAGGGCTTCATTTGGTGCGACACATAGGAAATCACACTACCATCCTGCATCAACACACACCTAAGGCCCGACGTGCAAAGCATCATAAAGCTCTCCTCACACTCGCCAGACCATCTTAACGAAGCGCCCTTCTAAGTAAAATTAGTTAATGGAGCTGCAACAGATGAGAACCCTTCCACAAAGCCACAATAGTAACCAGCCAAACCCAAGAAACTCCTGATCTTCACAGCGGTAAAAGGTCTAGGGAAACTTTGAAATATATCAATCTTCTTCGTATCCACCTTGATCCTATCACTAGACAACACGTGGCCCAAGAATGTCACTGAGTCCAACCAAAAATCACACTTGGAGAACTTAGCATACAACTTCTACTCCCTCACAATTTGGAGAACAATCATCAAATGCTGCTCGTGCTCCTCAGCACTATAGGAATATATCAAGATATCATTGAGGAAAACAATGACAAAAGATCCAATAAGGCTGGAATACACCGTTCATCAAATGCATCAAAGCTGATGGGGCATTAGTCAAACGAAAAGATATCACCAAAAACTCATAATGCCCATAACGAGTCCTTAAAGCCATCTTAGGTATGTCGGAAGCCCTATGCACCCCAAAGTGATACACTAGGCCTAATGAAACCCTTATCGAACAACTCTTGCAACTGCTCCTTCAATTTCCTTAACTCAGTTGGAGCTACGTGATACGATGGGATAGATATGGGCTGATTGCCCGTCACCAAATCAATACCAAAATCAATGTTCCTATAGGGTGGCATGCTCGGTAAGTTTGCAGAAAATACATGCGGAAATTTCCTCGCTACTGGAAATGACTCAACAGTAAGAGTATCAGCACTAACATCTCCAACAAAAGCTAGATATGCTAAACATCCTTTCTCAACCATCCATTAGGCCTTCAGAAATGAAATCACTCTACTAGGAGTATGACCAAGAGAATCTCTTTATTCCAACCTTGGCAACCTAGGCATAGCCAATACCATAGTCTTAGTTTAACAATCAAGAATTACATGGTACAGAGAAAACCAATCAATACCCCAAATCACATCAAAGTCCACTATATTAAGCAACAAAATTTAAAAACCCGTCTCATAAACCCCAATGGTAACTACACATGATTGGTACACACGATCCACCATAATAGAGTCACCAAAATGTATAGATACATGCATAGGGATATCAAGTGAAGTACAGGGAAAATTCTAATGCGATGCAAAGTACGATGATACATAAGAGTATGTAGAACTGGGATAAAATAGAACTGATTCATCTCTATGACAGACTTGAATAATACCTGTAATAACTACATTAGAAGCCTCTGCCACGGGTGATACATCTAAAGGAACACTAATGGCATATAGGTCATTCACAAGATCTCAAGCCAAGGAACTAAGGGATTTTCACCTCTTCACCAAGCGTTGGGATATCTTAGAAGCATTGGAAGACAATGGTGGAAGACCCTTAAAGGTATACAATGTGTTGAGGGTGGAGATCTTGAAGGAGCATGGAGACTTGGATGGTGACGTGGATGGTGATAGGCGCACATATGTGCCCCCTTGATGACTTGGATGCAAGCATGTGAACCTACGCCATGCTTGCCGGTGATTGGAGACTTGAGTTATAAGATTTCCCTTGTGGGCACAGTAGTTAGACCCATTAGGGGTACTTATGTCTTTCTTACCTTATTTGGATCTAGTATAAATAACATATGATGAGGTCATTTCTAGTTTAGCTTATCTTTGAGTATTGAAGAATTGTGAGGAGTATGTGTTTCCAACTTGTTGATTCAAACTCTTGCAAAAGTGTATTCACAAGATAATACTATAGTTTAGGTCTACTAAGTATTGTAATTTTTTGGGTTATTAATTATTTCAATTGTTTGACAATTACTTCTTTGTGGGTCTATTCTCAGTTTCTATCTTATCTTTAACTTCTTCAATTTCGTACTTAGATTCGTATCATTTGGTATCATAGCTTGAATTGGTGTTTGATTCTACATAAAGTAGCTAATTATTTGATCTTATTTGAAAATCACCAAAAAAAATTCCAAAAAATGATGTTCTTCATGTTCTTGAGTTGAATCTTTCATTTCTTGGATCTAGATGCATATTGATGCTTGAAATTGATTGGGGTTTGTTCTCTATGTTGAAATATATCAATTGAAGTTGATTTGAAGTTATTTGTGTGGCTACAAGTGAATTTGAAAAGTTTCTTGTTATTCAAGTTTATCATGTTCTTAAGTAAGTTCATGAAAAAAAAAAAGAGTACCATTTGATCCATTTTAGTTTGTGCGATTCATGAAATTGATGTTAAAACTCATTGGGGTTTGATCTTATGGTGATTCTCAAGTGAAATATGAAGTTCGAAGGTATTTGGACATGATTTGGATCAATTTGAAATTTCAAAATCGAGCCTAAAGTGAAGAAGAAGAAGAAGCTGAAAGTCTAGATTCGTGGACCAAAAATGTAGAGCCGAAAACATTCGTGGAGCTGGACAAACTTGAACCTCAGAAAATCAGAAATTTCGTGGACACAAAATTAAATCTTGGGCACGAAATTTTACCACCCCAGCTATTACACTCCATGTTTTCATACGTAAAAGTACGTCGTAAGTCAATTGATATAAGCTCGGAAGTGAGATCTTCTTTGAAAGTATATAAAGTGATTTAATGATGTTACGCCATTTGCGCAAGCCTTTAAGAGATAACATTCGGGGACAAATGTTTCTAAGGGGGTAAGGAAGTTACACCACATACTTGAGATGTCACTTTTATTATAAGATTATTTAATGTAAGCTCAAGAAGGATGAAATCCTTCTACAAGGCAAAAGAAGGTTTATTGAAGTCTTTAGTAAGTTAAGATGAATATTATACTTGTTAATCATTATTTAAATGAGCTTAAAGTAATAATATGACTATATATGATGTTTGGATATAAAATATAAAGTTTGAAAAAAATCGGATTTAACTTACGGAAAAATTGAGTTAAGATGTGCCTTGTAATGAGCCTTTTTGAGAAATTAAATTTGTAAGCTTTATGATGTCATTTTGGGACATATCTCATACCAAAATAAGGTATTGGAACCTATATTTCAAGGGTATAAACCATTTATTCATACGATATCGGGGTAGATAAATATGAATTTTTAAAGTAGAGTCGTCAAGTCACGCCGCCGCACTTCGAAGTACTGGCAGGTTTACAGGCCAGGTTGCGAGGCCGTTTTCTCCCAATCTATTGAGATTCACAGGGATATCTTTACATGGAATTAAAGCCCCATGTGTTTAGTTTCCAATTCTACAAACCGTTTGTCAATACGATGTCGGAGTAGAAAGATACAAGCGTCTGAAGTTGCACCGCTCAAGCTGCCAAGCGGGCAGCTTACCCACGTACTTGGAGAATTGAGGCGGTGGGCTTATAAGTGATCTTTTTCACCTCATATCTCGTCAATATATAGAGAGTACTTACACCAACAAACTCTCAAGCTCCCCATAGGTTATTTCAAGAAATTCCAAGCAAGATCAACATCCCTTTCACGAAATCAAGAAGCGTAACATTAGAATGATTCCTACGACGTAAGTATCATTATACCGCCTCTCTTTTTCTTTGTTGTTTGAGTTTTGGAAGTTACTTCATGGTTAATAAAACACCTACTTGCTGTATTTAAGCTTTTTAAATCTCAAGAAAGGTTGATAAATTCGTTTCCTAATAGTTAGAACTCACGGGACGATGATCGGAAGCCGTGAGTTCGATTTATTCCACTTGTAGTTGACTGTTTATAGTCCACCCATGTTGGCCTCTTGTGTTTCTGATTTATTGAGTCTAGAATTATAAAGGGCGTGGAGAAACGCCACATGTGGTAGGATAATGGGCTGGTCGCTCGTCGTTGCAATTTCAAGCTAATTGATAACTTGTTGATTGGGTGTGTCATGGTATATTTGGGATTTTTAGTTGTATTAAAGGTCCCGAGTTGTAGCTAGGTTGTTTGTGAGTTGTTGATTATATTGTGTTGTTGTCTCACCTAAGGAAGCAGTAGAATCAGGGGAAAGATTGCCCATTTTGTTACAGATTAAGTTACTTTCGTTATATTAATGAGAGAGTCATTCGTAGCTTGACAATAGCTTCACGGTCATTATTGTAGATTAAGGTGCAGTGAGCTGAGTTTATCATTGTTATTGGACAGATTTCTATAAGGTATGTTAAGGCTATCCCTTCTTTCCTTTTTGCATGATCCATATGTACAAACAAAGCGAACAAACATACAACTTTCATAAATAACTCAATTCATAAAGGTAATAGGGGTGCCTATGTTCTTCATTCCCAATATGTCCTATTATTATATCGTCTGTTCATGGGTCTTAGAAAAAATCTAAGTTGATAAAGTTTATCCGAAGACATATTGATCAAATGGCATTCCGAGAGATCTTATTGACTTACTTCATTATGCATTGCATTCATTTATACATGTACATTGACCCATGACTAGATGGCATTATATACGCATATATTATATGTATATGGGGTATGGGGAAACTTTACAAAACGTTATATATGCACCACCACCTGATCAACTGGCATACATTGATGATTTCGCGCACTGAGGCTGAGATGATATGATGGGCTTCTCTCGGAGGCTTAATGATGTTATGTATGCATATACTTATGCATGATATGAAATTTATACGCAAATACATGACACTATAAATGTCTCATGATTCACTGAACTATTCAGACTTGCGGGTTGAGTCTTTAACTCCATGTTTCTTTCACGTCTTTTTTATACTACTTTTCATGCCTTACATGCTCAGTACTTTATTCGTACTGACGTTCCTTTTGAATGGGGACATTGCATTTCATGCCCGCTGGTCTCGATAGACCGGTTGTCCGTCCTCCTAGTAGTCTATCAGCTCAGCGGAAGGTGTTGGTGCACTCCACTTGCTCCGGAGTTGCCTATTTCGTCAGTATGCTTTGGACATGTATTGATTGCTATGGGGGGCCTTTTCCTGACCTTTATGACATTTATGTACTCTTAGAGGCTTGTAGAATGATCTCATGCATATGAAAGATTTTATGGCCTTCTCGGCCTATATTTTGAGTGTACAAGTAATCGTTGTGGTCTTGTAGGCCCGTATGTCACATGTATATGTTTGTGTTCCATGTTGGGTCGTCATATGTAAAGTATTCTTTTATGTTTTATTCTGGTTATCTCATGCAGGACTTTTTGGCTTATTTATCCATGATATATGACAAGAAAGATACATTATGTTTGTACTCGGTTGAGTTAGGCACCGGGTGCCTGTCGCGGCCCTTCGGTTTGGGTCGTGACAGAAGTGGTACAGAGCAGTTCTTTCCCAGAGAGTCTACAAGCCATGTCTAGTAGAGTCTTGTTTATGGGTGTGTTGTGCATCACACTTATAAGCAGGAGGCTACAAGGCATTTAGGACTGTCACTCTTTCTTCTTACTCTAGATCGTATGGTAGAGCTCAACTGTAAGAATTCAAACTCCTAAATTCTATTTTATTCGCAACACAACAATACCTACATCTAGAAAGATAGCTGGTAAGAGATTGAATGTGGTTGTGGAAGAGTTGAGTTAGAGCAACTCGATTTGCATCATGCTTATGATGAGTAAATGTGAGGTCTTCAGCAGATCATGTGTGTACTAAGACGTGTAAGCTTAGTATCAGCTTACCCGCCAAACCCAAAGCATCGAGAAACCTGTAGCCTGGCATGGTAATAGGTAGTATCGGCTTTCTCCCAATAAAGGGCAACTCTGTGAAGCTGGTAACTTCTTCCAACATTTGCATCAATTCACAATCAGCAAACTTGAAAACCACTTTAGCGGGATCCCAAAATTCTATCAACAAACTGGTAAGCACCCTATCGGCCCAGATATTTAGTAAGGCAGTCAATGCTCCTAAGTGCGTCCTGATTTCATCTCTATGCTCTCGGCGAATGTTCTTCCATCATTTCTTTAGCTTGTGCTCTCCCATGACCATATTGATTTCGGGGATGTTCTAGTTGATTTCCATTTCTTAAGAGGGTACAGAAAGGTTTGATAAGTGTCTGCTCCAGATCTTTAGTGTCTCGTCATGATTGGTTCGTCGTTCCACAAAAGTCATGTCGTTGGGTGCATGAACCATTGACATTAGGGTGGCTTTTCCAGTAGTATGTCGATGCCAAGGACCGATTCACCTAAGGTTTATACAGTATGACCTATGTTTGCTAGAGTAGAGGGTTTCCTTGTTTTGAGTTGGACTGAATACTGCGAGAAGTTATGTCAGTTGACCGGACAAAGACATTCTCTGAAAATAAAGAATACTGAAAGAAGGTTCGGAGGGGTGTAGAAGACTATCCTCGCGTGCTCGCTCTCTTTATGTCCCTCCTTTCTCGAACTCTCTTCCTTCTTCTTTTTCTCAGTTGCCTTCTTGCCTTTCTTCTTCTTATCAACTTAAATTTTTAGCTGCTCCCCACTCTCTTTTTCAGGTATCACATCTTTTTGGATCGGAGTGGGATCTTTCAACACTTGCTCTCTTCTCAAAGTCACAACATCCATTATTTCTTTGGGATTTCTTTTAGTATCCGGTGGCAGAGTACCTGGAATCCTTTCAGACAAAAGAGTGGCTAGCTGCCCAACCTGTCTTTCCAAGTTTCGAAAACCAGTACCTATTTCTTTGATAGCTGCTCCATGTTCCCTTATAGATGCGCTATGAAGTTCAAGCTTCTTATTAGTTTTCTGAATGAAGGCCTTCATGAGATCTCATATGCCAGAATGAATGGGCTGTTGAGGCTGAAATTGCTGCCTTTATTGATTTTGGTATGCTGGAGCTCCTTATCCCTATGGTCTAGAGTTATTTTCTTCCATGCATTTGTTGTACCCCAGGTGAACTCCATGAAAAATCGGGGTGTCTCTGACCCATCGCATTAAGCACTTTAATACATACAATTAACCATTCAAAACCCCACACTTATGTCCAACCATAACTCCACCTTCACATCAATATACATTAACCCCCTACTTCTTTATGCACAATTACATCATGTTACGACTATCAAGGAATATTTTTCACAATCATACACTTAATTTTTTTTTCTTTCTTTTTCAATTCAAGTGGCTCTTACTTTTTCAAAACAGTGCACCATTCTCCTTATTTCATTAGTTCCACTCAAAAGCCAAACCAACCACCCCATACTTCAGCTTCTACAAAGTTCATAACAAATTCAAGTGCTCACGAGAGATACAAGGTTCAAATAGATGGTCAATTCAAACAAATGGGTAGGTCTTGTAATGTGGTTTCCAAAGAAACAGGATTACAGGCTCAAAAGGGTTAACTACGATACATAACAATTAGGTGGGTAATAGCACATATTTGGCTCAACAAAGAAATGCCTATATCACTTCCAAAACTGAATAAACTACTATTTCCTTTTGCAAATACACGGGGCAAGTTCTAGACATTAAATGCAATGCCTAATGCACAAAACATCACACTCACATGGAACATAACTCACTAAAGATTAGACTATCAAGACACTCTATTCAAAGTAGTTAAGCAAAGTTAAGATCATACAAATTAAGGTACTTATACAAGAGTCAAAACCTGAGCCTAAGAGTCACACTAAAGCACTCACTATTCTCAAAACATAATAAATTTACGAGATATTACTTTCAATTCAAACTATAGCACAAGGGTTCCTACTACTCAATAAAATAAAAACTAACTATACCCAGTTCAAACAAAATCCTTGAAAAAGAACCGCAGCACAAAGAAAACCAAGGGGATTTAATACACTACCTAACAAAAGAAAATCATTTTTTTTTTTATTTTTCTTTCGACTTCAATCCCTCAAGAAACCCGTCGAACGATATCCATCGTCGGGAAAAATTGAAATTTTTCCAATTCTTATGGTTTTTTTCTTCCAAATGTTTTTTCTAACTACTAAAACAAAAGCTAAATTAACACATATACATACAACATACAACTAACCTCCACCCCACACTTTAAGTTGTGGCATGTCCTTATGACACACAATTAAAAAGCACAAGGTAAAGGAAACCTCCCTGATCATCTAGTTGGGGTCTGAGTCGAAGTCGGGATCCATTCCTCGCCTTCGAACAAATGCGCACATCCACGCCGACAACTTCTTCTCAGCCTTCTTGGGGTGCACCCCACACTTATCATTCTTGATCAGTGTAGCCTTCTCTTTTGAGCCCTTCACTTTCCACTCAACACTTGCAGCTGGCTTTTCCTTTTTTAACCCCCCGTTTCTACATTCATCTCAAAAGTCATAGTCTCCTCACCCACTCTAAGCATGAGTCTTCTCTTGTGTATATCTAAGATTGCTCTACCTGTTGCTAAGAATGGTCTTCCTTGGATAAGAGGGACCTCCTTATTCTCCTCCATATTCACCACTATAAAGTCTACAGCAAATACGAATTTTTCTACCGAAACTAGACATCTTCCACTATCTCCTCAGGTATCAGAGTCGTTTGATCTGCCAGCTGCAAAGATATTGGTACCGAACTTATCTCTCCAATATCCTTCTCAAGTTTCCTTTAAATAGACAAAGGCATTAGATTTGGTGCACCAGAATCACACAAAGATTTGTCAAAACTAATAGAGCCTAAAGAATAAGGTATAGTAAAACTCTTGGATATCCACACTTTTGTGGGAGTTTGTTTTGCAATATAGCACTGCAATGCTCTGTGAGCTTCACCACTGAGGTCTCTTCTGTCTTCCTCTTCTTTGTTAGGATCTCCTTCAAGAATATGGCATAAGCTTGCATTTGGGAGACACTTCTGAGAATTGCAAATTTACACTAACCTGTTTCAGCATATCCAGAAATCTCTCAAATTGCTTGTCCAACTTTTCTCTATACAACTTTTGGGGAAAAGGTAAAGCAGGCTATGTCCTCGCTCTCTTCATGTCCCTCCTTTCTCGAACTCTCTTCCTTCTTCTTTTTCTCAGTTGCCTATTTGCCTTTCTTCTTCTTATCAACTGCAGTTTTCAGTTGCTCCCCACACTCTTTTTCAGGTATCAAATCGTTTTAGATCGGAGTGGAATCTTTCAACATTTACCCCCTTATCAAAGTCACAACATTCACTGTTTCTTTGGAATTTCTTTTAGCATCAGCAGGCAGATTACCTAGAATCCTTTCAGACAAAAGAGTGGCTAGCTGCCCAACCTGTATTTCAGAGTTTCGAAAACCAGTACCTATTTCTTTGATAGCTGCTCCATGTTCCCTTATAGATGCGCTATGAAGTTCAAGCTTCTTATTAGTTTTCTGAATGAAGGCCTTCATGAGATCTCATATGCCAGAATGAATGGGCTGTTGAGGCTGAAATTGCTGCCTTTATTGATTTTGGTATGCTGGACCTCCTTATCCCTATGGTCTAGAGTTATTTTCTTCCATGCATTTGTTGCACTCCCATGTGAAATCCATGAAAAATTGGGGTGTCTCTGACCCATTGCATTAAAGTTATAATTTTCCAAAACATTTACTTTCTCAGTTGAGGCTTGACACTCATAAGAAGGGTGTCCTCTTCCACATATATAACAAGCTGTATGAGGTTCACTCTGTTTCGAGGCTAAGGTTAGCTTCCTTATCTCTTTGGCCATAGCATCAAGATATACCTGCACAAATGTGTTAGAATCAACTTGGTGAACATCAGTTGATCTTCTTATTTCAGCACTCTCAGAGGACCACTGATTTGCATCTTCAGATAACTAATCTAAATAGTGACTATCTCCTTTGGTCTCTTCTTCATCAACGGGCCTCCAGCTGCATTGCTCAATGTTCTACGTAAGGCTGATGTCAATCCATTCCAACATTTCTGGAGTTGCATCTAGAGTTCAATTCCATAATGTTGACACTTTCTGACTATTTCCTTAAACCTCTCCCAAGCTTCAAACTCAGTCTCGGAATCTTTATGGCAAACGTTATGGATATCTCTTCTAAACTTGCTCGTTTTAGCTGAGTAGAAATATTTGTCAAGAAATTTTCTGGCCATCTCCTCCCATGTTCCAGTTGGCAAGCTCCGAAGCCACTACTTAGCATCATCTTTCAGTGTGAAGGGGAATTGCCTAAAGTAAAATGCATCTTGTGACACACCATTGTATTGAAAGGTGTTCATAATCTCTCGAAGTCCACTAGATATGAGTTTGGATATTCGTTCATCTTCCCTCTGAAGACACAATAGTTTTGAAGAGTTTGGAGCAACCCTTGCTTCAACTCGAAATTGTTTGCTGCAACTGGAGGTGGTCTAATACTTGACAATTCTTGGTTGTGGACTGGTCTAGCGTAATTACCAAGTGGAATCCCAGCACCAGGAGCTATGTTTCCAAACTGTGCTGCACCTAAGGGCTGATTTTGGGCAATTTCTCTGAGCCCTCTCTTCTTCGTAGATAATCTGTGCATCTCGAATAGCTGCTTCCTTAGCATCCCGTGTAGCTTTTTCTCGTTGTTGGGCTGCCTCTCTTGCAGCCAAATTTACATTATCATCATCTCCAGCCATAGTTTTTTTGGTTGAGGATTGTCCAACCTTCTCTATATTCTCAGGCAGATTTATTTCCTTCCTTAGCTGTTGCAGTTATTTTTTTATTTTTGGTTCTTATGGTAGCAATTCTTTCCTAGAAGATCGAGTCATGCACCACTCTTACTTACAACCTACGCACAGTCAAAGAACACCAACTGTAAAAAGGGAAAAATAAAATAAAATAAAACAAAAAAAATTCTTACAAACTATTTCAAACACTATTGATTGCCAATCTCCTGCAAGTACGCCAAAATTTGACGATCACAAAACACACACTTAAATTATGCTCGCTAGTCAAAGATAGTGTAGTATAATATCGTATCCACATGGATTGGTGTTAAACATTATTATCGTAGTTTGTATCTAGATTGCTATCCAAGATGATCAACAATTTAGATTTATATGATTAAAACTACAATTAACTAAGAATCTAAAGCTATGGACTAATGACAATCGCAACCAAGGTAAGCAAGGAAGTTATTAGTGGGAGAAAATAGGGTTTTTATAGGATAGGTGCAACATAATTATTTGGGATCTAACTCTAGATAATTCACTTCTAATGTTCAAGTTAGTCTCTTGAATTCACTCAATTATTAGTTCAAATGTTAAGCAAAAACCCCTCTCTCAATTAAGTTTCAACCTCACAAGCTGAACCAAATTAAGCGCGTGACAATATGCAAGAATGCGTAGTGGATTAGTCTTTAGGAAAACTCTTTCGATTATTCTCCTAACTAGGTTTATCAATGATTCAACTAGCCTCTTTCGATTACTAAGAAGAATTAATGAACTCAACCAACAATATAATGCAAAGATATCACAAGTTATGCCTCGCTCGATCACATGAACAAGTGAATATAGATGCAATAATTAAATCATCCAAAACTGCTTAAATAAATAAAACTAGAGTTATAATCCACAAACAAATATCAATAAACCAAATACATCAAACCCTAAAGAGTAATACTCCATAGATATGGAGCAATTCATCACAAATATGTTTAAAGTAAAGGAAAACATATAACGATCCAAACTCGTGTCTTGAGTGAGGGTTGGATGATGAACTCCTTGCACTTTGCTTCTCCAACTCCTCCTTAGCCTCCTTAGGTCTTAGATGTGTCAAAAGTCCAGAAAATAACATTTTTCCATGTATTTATACCAAGTAGGGTCGGGCCCAGACGAAAACACCTTTTCCTGCGCGAAATAGGACAATTACTTTGTAATTTGTACAGGCGCGCCGAATTCGGCGACGTGCGATGCGGGGCGTTAGTGGGAAACTTTAGAGAGTTGAAATCTGTCAGGCAGCAGGAAAATGCACTAGCGCGGCGCCCCATGCACCGCCCCACGCGCTGCAGTTGTGGGGTTTTCTTAGAGTACGGAATTTTCCTTGCTTTTTGATATCTAGACATGGTTCTCGACCCCCAAACGCGATCCCGCTTAATCCCTTGGGCTTTTACTCAGACTTCAAAGCTCCAAATAGCTCGATTTCATTCCACAACATCTACATAGCTCGGAATCACTCCTACAATGCATAAAACACACAATTAGTGCACAACACTACCAATTAAAGCTCAAACACAAATAAAGTGCAGTGAATTAGAGTGCAATAAGTGACTAAAACATGAAATTATAACCTACCATCAGTAATAACATTAAAGCAAGCAGATAAGTACAAGATGAACAAGTAAGGCAGTTAAGCACATTTTTGCAAATTAAGCACAGCAAAACAATATATAAATAATTGTTCTTAAATTCTAGGTCTAGTCTACGTCTGCTAAGGTCCAAACCTAAGTGTAATCTCCAGTAGAGTCACCATGTTGTTGAAACCCTATTTTTCCTAAGTCAAAACAAGATTCAACTAGTGGTTTCCTAGTTTATGATAAAAGAGAGTTGCCACCTAATATTTGAAGGAATAGTAGGGTGCCTATTTAGTTATTAAGATTATTATCCTATTAGTCTGCTAAACTAGTGAGATTTGGGTAAGGGTTCTTGTTCTTCTAAGGGGAAGGTGTTAGGCACCCCCTATAATTTACCTAAGGTAGCTCCATAGGACTTAGACTAGGTTCGAAAATTTAGATGTATATATCTACTTATTTAGTGCTTAAAAGTGTATAACATACTCTATGGCATGTTTAACACTTATCATTTTGAAAGGAAGATAATATATGTACTTTGAAAAGAGAGTATATGTTTTAAAAAGTCCTTTGAAAAATGACTACATAATTGGAAGAATTTTGGAAATAATATTTATAAATGTCTATGTTTGTAAACTTGTAACATGGCTGGATTTTTAAAACACTTTTTTCTTTGAAATAGAACGACTATTTGTATAACTTTAATAATGTAAGGTCATTTGGAAAAGTAGGCTTTAGATAAACCTTAAGATCAATTTCAAATCTTGTACCCAAGTTTTAGAAGAAAATCGTTTGAGGTATCCTTGACTATAACTGTGTTCGTTTTGGTTTGTAGAAAACTTCACCTTGAAATCATTTGCCCGATTTTGGCTTTTAGAGAAAAGGATTGTTAACTTTTTAATCTGTTTCAAACTTCAAAGAGTTCCATGAAAACAGTTAGTGTAAGTAAAAATGAAAACCATATAGCAGGCGTAAATAAGCATGTTGAAGTTACATAACTAATGTAAGAGACAACCATTCCTTTTAATTTTACTTACGGTTTTAGGCTTGCCTAGGTTTCTAAAGGTATTCAAAGATAATAAAGAAAAAGCATTCACTCAATATTATTAGTGTTATATACACATAGAGGCAGCAACAAATTATGTTAAGTGATAAAGGAAAGGGATTGGACTCATGGTTTGGGTTTGAAGAATGCTACGCCCAACGAACAACGAACAACAGCGGCAACTTAAATGACTTCATGCTCTAAGCTGGAATTTGGGCCTGAGTTCGGTCACATGTATAAAAATGGAAAGAAATTCATTAGTGATATGGCCCAACATAACAATTAATGCAAATAAAGCCCAAATAAAACTGTAACAAGTGATGGTGATTAATAATGCAATTATCGTGAAGTCTAATTAAGTAAACAAATACTCAGTGAAGCCTTTCATTCATTGGACACTAACCCTAAAGGGATTAACAAATGTTAATAATTAAGAGCTTAAGGTAAAATCTTATTCATGGCGAAAACACCCGTTGGATCCTTGGTACTTCAGAGTTCACAAGGGTCTCAAGGACCTTGAGTAGTGCTTGTGTCAGGGAAGGTATCTCAACAACAAACTAAATGTTACTCCTAAATACCCTTAACCACTCACACTTACTCTTCCCTGTAGGTTTAAGATCCAATGAGGCATTCACTGTAACTCCAAAACAATAACAATAGCACAAAGGTATATATACTTCCCACATAAACTATACATAGCATTGCTATGAGACAACAAATTACACCATCGAGACCACAATCTAGGCATAAGTGTGTGGTTCCCTGTTAACACTTTCAACATGCTCAGAACACTCAAAGAAAACCAATTACAGGTGCAAACAAAGAAAGAGAAAAACAACAGGTTATTTTAGATAAGTCAAACAGTTTAAGTCTTGTAACTTAAGGAGTAGAGAAGATACATGTACATTAGACTTACTGCTCCTACTAACATATTCAAACTTGTAGAGGTTCTTAGCTGCAGCATAATACCTTATCCATATTTAAACTTAGTAAGAGTCCACACATAGATTAAACCTTCATTTCCTATTATGAGTTAACAACTTCACTCAGAAGCTCTGAAGAGTATTAACAAGGAAGTATTTATACATGTCGATAGATTTTAACTTAAACCAATGATCACTTTCCCCTTAAGGGGTTTCTAGTCCCATGTTCAAACTAGGTTCATTAAGAGTTACGGCATAACATTACACTTAAAGCAGGGGAAGTAAACATCAGAAGTTTCTTTTAAGTCCACAAATGAGTCACAGTTAACTTATGGAAGCTTCAAGGTTCAGTTTCCCTCATGTAACCATACACCATGAGAGCACAAACATACGTATGGAAGACAAGCAAAATCTATTTCAAAACAAGATTAAGTGCAAAACCCTTAGGAGGTATATACACACACATGAGACATTCCTAAAGAGTGCAAGATTACAACATAGTAGAGTATTAAATAGCATAGAATCAGACCAATCATGCTAATTACAGGGCTTTAGAACAGTAGATTATTTCATATCAAGTATGCACAGTTCTAGTAGGTGAATAGTGAGTCTACTTAAATAGGTTCAATAGATTAGTCCAGCCATCATGAAGTTTTAGTTTCAGATGTGTCAACAACATGGTATAACCACGAGAGGATGCACAACTATAGCAGCTATCAAGCTCTTAAGGAAAATCAAGGGCACAACTTAGGCTCTTAAGGATGCTAATTCGATTGACGCTATGGCAAGACTTCATCAATTTTACATCGAAGGCAGTATACTATCTGAAAGCAAAAGATGGATACAAGTATCAGATAAGGACATTGATCTATGATGCCAAATTCAAAAAAGGAGAAGAAACGTCTAAAGCAATGGCTTGGATTTCATTTCCTAATCTGCTGCCTACTTATTTTGTTAAAGAATGTCTCTTTTATTTAGCCTCAGCAGTCGGACAGCCATTGCATTTAGATATGGAAACAATCAACAAAACCCGTCCAAGCTATGCAGGAGTCAAGGTATTAGTTGATTTGTCAACTGAATTACCAAAGAAAGCTCGTATGGATATTGAGAATGAAGCTACAGGGAGCATAAGAACTGAATAGGTTAAAGTTCAATATGATTTCATACCCAAATATTGTAAATAGTGCAAGCTGCAGGGCCATGACATGTTAGAATGTTGGAAGCTTCATCCTGAATTGCTGAGTGAAAATTTTGGTGAGAAACAAAAATTTAAGAAAAAGGCAAAAGAAGCAGCACCTCTGATGATTCTATCAAGTGGTAAAATAGTTGGCAACACTGGTTTCCAATGGAAGGAGGTCAATCAAACTCAAAGAAAAGACAAACAAATAGCAGATATATCGAAAGGTAGATTGGCATTAAAGCCAGCTAACGCAGATATGCAAGATGTCCAGACAAACAACAAGTTTGCAGTACTGGAAATGGAGCAGAGTAGAGCTAATGAAGACAATCAACTGATTGTAGTTGAAGAAGCAGTGGGAGGAAGTACACATGCCTCAATGGCAGCAAAGTTAACTTCAACTCCAGGTACTAGCAAGCCACTACAGATTACTAAGACACAAGCAGAGGGAATTGGAAGTGGAGACAAAGCACTAGCTACTGAAATCAAAGAATCGACAGGACATTGGGTCAACAGAGCTTTTGTCAACAATGTCATAACAAACCAATCATGCCAAGAGATTCCCTCACAATCTATTATGATACCTGAGGTGAATGAGACTGAGAGAAATCAACTCAGTGAAGGAAAGCTACGGAGTGAAAAAGTAGAAGAAGGATCAGAAGAAGAAGCAGTACCAGATGGCATGGGAAGTGATGAAGTTTCAACTGATGAGGAAGAATAACTAAATGTACAAAGTGTAAATGGCAAGGCAAAGCAACAAGGCAAAATAGAAGACCCTCAAATCAAGAATAATGATAAGGATGTTTCAATAGCCAACAATGAGATCACAACATTGGAAGTGACTCTCCCAGCATTCTTACAAAGCCAAAGCTCAAAGGTCTTGCTGTTCAGACTTCTGGAGGAAAGGAAGCTAATAGTCAATCCATAGATAGGCTAATTGAGAGCAGAAAGCTCACAGGGAAAATGATCAATCCACCTGATGAAGGTAGGATTACACAACACAATGGGGAGGTAGCTGCTAACTCACATGAGGACACTGCCAACAAAGGACAGCTGAGTTACATAAAAAAGACCACAGGACTAATCCAAGCAGACACCAATATACAATTGACAGAACACAAAGGAGCTACTGAAAGGAAGAGCATACAACAGAAATAAGAAGGGATCTGGATGAGGAATCTACCACTCAAAACCTCATAAATGTGGCAAGACAAGCAGATATATCACCAAAGTTTATGGATACAGGGAAATCAGCCAAAAGGGGCAAGAAAAAGCAGGTCAAGGACAATCAAAGTGCAGTGTCAGGGGTCCAAACCAGGAGGATCCTATCTAAATCCCACACTTAATCACGAATGGAATCATGTGGAATATAAGGTCAGTCAACACTCAGCAAGCCTTTGAGAGACTGATCAATATGCACAGACATCACCACTTTCAATTCATTGGGATCATGGAGCCTATGCAGAAAGTAAAAAAACTGGAGAGGTACAAAAGGAAGATTGGAATGCCTAAGTTCTATGCCAATGTCTCAAATAAGATATGGGTATTTGTGGATGATAATCATGAAGTAGATATAATAAATGACATGGAACAACAATTAACAATGCAACTGACAAACATGGAGTCACACTCTTCATTCATTGTCACTTTTGTATATGCAAATTGTGATGCTATTGAAAGAATTAAGCTGTGGGATAGTCTGTATAATCTTGCCAGAGACATGTCAATGCCTTGGCTTGTAGGAGGTGACTTCAATGTGATATGGGATGAGGAAGAGAAGTTTGGAGGACTCCTAGTATCTCTAAATCAAGTTGAAGACTTTAGGCATTGCATCAACACCTGGAATCTCTCTGAACTTGGCTTTAAGGGAAGCATATACACATGGTGGAATAGGAGAGCAGAGGAAGATTGCATATTCAAAAGGCTGGACATATGCCTAGCTAACTGTGCACTCCAATAGTGGCTGCCACAATTGGAAGTCACTCACTTGCCAAAGATAGGATCAGATCACTATCCTATGCTACTAACCTATAACAAAAATGCTACACCTACAAAGAAAGCTTTCAGATTCCTCAATTTCTGGAAAAACACCATTCTTTCAAAGAAGTGGTAAAGGAACACTGGAAAGCATACTTTATAGGGGACCCTTTCCTTCTATTTAATCACAAATTGTAGAAGTTGAAAAGAGCTCTATCAACATGGAGTAAAGCAACATATGGAGACATCTTTCAAAAGATAGCAAGCTTGAAGGATGTGGTCAAAGTGAAGAAGCACAATTTGAACTACAACCTACTGCACAGAATAGAACAAGATTGCAAAGGGTACAGGCGGACTTGATCAGATATTTGACCTTAGAGAAAGAATTCAAGAAGCAAAAATCTGGTATGACATGGTTCACAGATGGAGACAGAAACACCAAGTTCTTTCATGCACAGGTGAATGGCAGAAGGAAGAGGTTACAGTTGAAGAGAATACAGGACAGTCAGGGCACATGGTTAGAAGAGAATGAAGAAATAGCAGAGGAAGCAGTTAACTATTTCAAAGCTCAGTTCTATGAGGCAACCATCCCTACAACATTCAGAATCCTGGACCATGTTCCTTCATTGGTGGAAAGCACAGATAATGCTCTACTAATGCAACAACCAACAAAGGAGGAAATCAAGCAAGCAGTGTTTGGACTTAATGCAGAAAGTGCTGGTGGACCTGATGGTTTCACTGGTAGTTTCTACCAATCATGCTGGGACATAATTGAGAATGACGTAGTGGATATGGTGAAAGCAATCTTCAATGGACACCCTTCCCAAGAGTATAACACACACAAACCTGGTGCTATTGCCAAAAAAGAAGGAGGTACTGACCTTTTCAGATATGAGATCAATTAGTCTCAGCAACTTCAGCAATAAAATCTTCTCTAGAGTGACTCATGACAGAATGGTAACCATCTTACCAAAGCTAATCTCTGAAGAACAAGCTGGTTTTGTAATCCTTGAAGAACAAGCATATGATAGATTGTCATGGCTCTTTTGAGGAAGATGGGATTTGAGGAGAGATTCATTGGCATGATACATGGGATTGTGGAAAACAATTGGTACTTTGTGCTAATCAATGGAGAGCCACATGGTTTCTTTAAATCCACAAAGGGAGTCAAGCAAGGTGACCCTCCGTCACCTGCCCTCTTTATACTGGCAGCAAAGGCTATGTCTAGTGGACTCAATGCTCTACACTCCAATCTGTATTTCTGTGGATTTGGATTACCTAAATGGAGTTCCAAGATAAACCACTTAGCATATGTTGATGATACCATCATCGTTTCCTCATCAGATGCCACTTCACTACAGTTGATAATGGAAGTGCTGACTGACTACGAAAATGCTTCAGGACAACTGATAAACAAGAGCAAGTCTGTTGTCTATATGCATCATTCCACCTCAACACATGTAATTGACAATGTGAAAGAGTCACAGGATTACTAAGGCAAGACTTCCCTTTTACTTACCTTGGATGTCCAGTCTACATGAGGAGGAGGATGGATTACTACCAAGATCTCATACAAAAGGTAATGGATAAGCAGCAAAACTGGAAAGGGAAACTACTCTCCATAGGGGGAAGGGCAGTGCTTATTACACGTGTTATAAAGCATGCCTATACACCTCTTCTTTGCAGTAAACCCTCCAACCTGTGTGATTAATAAACTACACAAGATAATTACACAATTCTTCTGGTGTAACTCTATGGGAAACCCAAGCAAGCACTGGGCATCACGGAGCACCTTATGTTTGCCATATGAGGAAGGTGGTGCAGGGTTTAAATCCCTACATGACATGTCTACAGCATTGTTTTGCAAGCTATGGTGAAACTTTAGAACAAAACCAAGTCTGTGGAGTGCATTTATGAGCCAAAAGTACTGCAAAAATACTCAATCTTATAATAGTACCATGGAGAGGTGGATCTCACATATGGAGGAAAATGATTGACTACAGAAACATTATAGAACACCAAATCTGTTGGCAACCTAAGATGGGATCTTCTTTATTCTGGTTTGAAAACTGGAATGGACTGGGAGTTTTATATTTTGTCACCCCACCTGATTTTATATGTGATGAAACTATATAAAACATTTAGGATGGGGTGTATGAAGGTCACTGGGATGAGGAGAAGATCAGAGAGATATTGCCAATTGAAATTGCTGCACACATACTGGAGAACATTAAACCACCAGCCTCCACTGATGCACTTGATAAACCAGTATGGATGCCAGAAACCAGAGGTAACTTCACTGTTAAATCAGCTTGGAAATATTTGAGAAAGAGGCAGTATCCTTATAATGCTTACAGGAACATTTGGGTGAAAGGACTACCATTCAAAGTTGCTCTCTTCTCGTGGAAATTATGGAGAAACAGAATACCACTTGATGACTTCTTAAAAAAACTGGGCTACCACATGGCCTCTAAATGCTAGTGCTGTGCAGAGCCACAAGAAGAAACAAGATATGCTGCAAACAAAGTGTGGGGGTATTTCCTTGGTAATGCAGGAATTGGCATGGAGGGAATCACACTTCACCAAGCAGTGACCAAATGCTGGACCGCAGATGTTGTCAATCGATAGAAACCAATACTGCATGCCTTACCTTAAGTGATTGTATGGGAGCTGTGGAAGAGAAGAAACAACTATAAACATGGAGATGCAGTCACTATCAGTAGAGTAATCTACCGGATTACTTCTACTCTTCAGCTACTCATCTAATTCAGAAAGCCAAGCACAGACAACATCCCTCATAAATGGCCAGACATAATCACCATGCTGGAACAATATACTCCCACTCCGAAGTACACAAAGGTGCTTTGGGAATTCCCCAATCAAGGATGGATAAAAGTTAACACAGATGGAGACTCTAGAGGTAATCCAGGAAGAAGTTCCATTGGATTCATATTGAGAGATGAGAATGGAGATGTCATATATGCATGCAGTAAGGAAATCCAAGAAGGCAAAAACACATAAGCTAAGGCACATGCAATGCTAGAGGCTTTGAGATTATGTGTTCACAATAACCACCTCCTCATAGACCTCCACACTGACTCAATGATGCTATTGAAAAGTATAAAGGGAGAATGGAGAGTACCATGGTCCATTGATGAAATAGTGGCAGAGATCAAAGAGTTGATGGCAAGATGCAATATAACAGTAACACACACACTCAGAGAAGGCAACAAAATGGCAGACCATCTGGCAAATTATGCTCTGGACTATGGACCTATGGAATGCTACTGTTTTTATGATTTGGATGTACAAGGTAGAAGACTGATCAACAGTGATAGGAGTCAATGTCCATAACTAAGAGTACAAGTGGCAGGAAACAAAGGGTAGTAACACTGCCAAAGAAAAAGAAACATGGTGAAAAGCAAAACAACAGTGGTGAAGAAAGAATGGAGTAGTGTCTCTACACTAACTATTCCTCTTTTCTTGCAGGAAACACAGGAACAGTTAACTTCACAGATCAACCTGGTTTTGTAAAAGGCAGAAACATAGTGGAAAATGTGTTGTTAACTTAAGAAATTATAACAGACATTCGTTTGAGAACTAAAGTAGGTCCAAATGTGGTACTCAAACTGGACATGACAAAAGCATATGATAGATTGCCATGGCTCTTCTTGACAAAGGTTCTGAGGAAGATGGGATTTGAGGAGAGATTCATTGGCATGATACATGGGATTGTTGCAAACAATTGGTACTTTGTACTGATCAATGGAGAGCCACATGGTTTCTTTAAATCCACAAGGGGAGTCAAGCAAGGTGACCCTCCGTCACCTGCCCTCTTTATACTGGCAGCAGAGGCTATGTCTAGAGGACTCAATGCTCTACACTCCAATCTGTATTTCTGTGGATTTGGATTACCTAAATGGAGTTCCAAGATAAACCACTTAGCATATGTTGATGATACCATCATCTTTTCCTCATCAGATGCCACTTCACTACAGTTGATTATGGAAGTGCTAACTGACTATGAAAATGCTTCAGGCCAACTGATAAACAAGAGCAATTCTGTTGTCTATGTGCATCATTCCACCTCAACACAGGTAATTGACAAAGTGCAAAGAATCACAGGAATACTGAGGCAAGATTTTCCTTTTACTTACCTTGGATGTCCAATCTTCAACAAGAGGAGGAAGATGGATTACTACCAAGGTCTCATACAAAAGGTGATGGATAAACTGCAAAACTGGAAAGGGAAACTACTCTCCATAGGGGGAAGGGCAGTGCTTATTACGCATGTGTTACAAAGCATGCCTATACACCTCCTCTCTACAGTAAACCCTCCAGCCCGTGTGATCAATAAACTACACAAGATAATTGCACAATTCTTCTAGTGTAACTCTGTGGGAAACCCAAGCAGGCACTGGGCATCATGGAGCACCTTATGCTTTCCATTTGAGGAAGGTGGTGCAGGGTTCAGATCCCTACATGACATGTCTACAACATTATTTTGCAAGCTATGGTGGAACTTTGGAACAAAACCAAGTCTGTGGAGTGCATTTATGAGCCAAAAATACTGCAAAAAACTCAATCCTATAATAGTACAATGGAGAGGTGGATCTCACATATGGAGGAAAATGATTGACCGCAGAAACATTATAGAACACCAAATCTGTTGGCAACCTAAGATGGGATCTTCTTTATTCTGGTTTGATAACTAGACTAGACTGGGAGCTTTATATTTTGTCACCCCACCTGATTTTATAAAAAATTCAGGATGTGGTGTATGAAGGTCATTGGGATGAGGAGAACATCAAAGAGATAATGCCAATTGAACTTGCTACAGACATACTGGAGAACATTAAACCACCAGCCTCTACTGATGCACTTGATAAACCAGTATGATGCCAGTAACCAGAGGCGACTTCACTGTTAAATCAGCTTGGGAATATTTGAGAAAGAGGCAACATCCTCATAATGCTTACAGGAACATTTGGGTGAAAGGACTGCTATTCAAGATTGCTTTCTTCATGTGGAAATTATGGAGAAACAGAATACCAATTGATGACTTCTTCAAAAAACTAGGCTACCACATGGCATCTAAATGCTGGTGCTGTCCAGAGCCATAAGAAGAAACAAGACATCATCTTTTCTTCACATCATATGACAAAGTGTGGGGGTATTTCTTTGGTAATGCAAAAATTGGCATCGAGGGAATCACACTGCACAAAGCAGTGACCAAATGATGGACTGCAGATGTTGTCAATCGATTATAACCAATACTACAGGCCTTACCTTCAGTGATAGTATGGGAGCTGTGGAAGAGAAGAAACAGCTGTAAACATGGAGATACAGTCACTATCAGCAGAGTAATCTACCAGATTGCTTCTACTCTTCAGTCACTCATTAAAGTCAGAAAGCCATGTATAGACAACATCCCTCTTAAATGGCCAGACATAATCACCATGCTGGAACAATATACTCCCACTTTGTAGTACACAAAAGTGCTCTGGGAATTCCCCAATCAAGGATGGATAAAAGTTAACACAGATGGAGCCTCCAAGGGTAATCTAGGAATAAGTTCATCGGATTTATATTGATAGATGAGAATGAAGATGTCATATATGCATGCAGTAAGGAAATCCAAGAAGGCACAAACACAGAAGTGGAGCCACAGGCAATGCTAGAGGCTTTGAGATTCTGTGTTCACAATAAGCACCTCCTCATAGACCTTCACACTGACTCAATGATGCTATTGAAAAGTATAAAGGGAGAATGGAGAGTAGCATGGTCCATTGATGAAACAGTAGCAGAGATCAAAGAATTGATGGCAAGATGCAATATAACAGTAACACACACACTCAGAGAAGGCAACAAAATGGCAGACCATCTGGCAAACTATGCTCTGGACTATGGACCTATGGAATGCTACTGTTTTGATGATTTGGATGTATAAGGTAGAAGAATGATCAACAATGATAAGAGTCAATGTCCATACCTAAGAGTAAGAGTGGCAGGAAACAAAGGGCTGTAACACTACCAAAGGAAAAGAAACCTGGTGAAAAGAAAAACAACAGTGGTGAAGAAAGAATGGAGCAGTGGTCTTCCTTTCTTGCAGGAAACACAGTAGCAGTTAACCTTACAGACCATCCACATCAACTAACTTTTTTGTTATTGCATGCAGGTAGGAAAATCTGGATTTTATCACTGAAAATGCAGCACTAAGTACTACTACAGCAACTGCTTGAGATATCCACAACAACCCCTGGCAAATGGACTGGCATGGAGCAACACCACATAAGTGACACATCACACAATCAGTCACTTACCAAGCTTCAACTCAAGAAAACAACATATGTTCATACTTACTAGTAGGCACAATATTTGATCAAAGAAAGACATGGCATCAGGAAAAAACCTATGGGAGAATAGGGGGGACTAAGACAATGGCTTTACACTAACATGCTGCTATCCTCTGCAGGAAACACAAGCACAACCAACTCCACAACCCAGTTGGAAGCCTACATAACTGGTTTTTGCTGTTTGCAGGAAAGAAGAAATGGAGCACAACATTGCCAACACTGCCAATGCAGCAACAACAACCACAGTAAAAGATTGAGACCTCAAATATCAACTGCTGACATATAGTTTGCCATGGAACAACACCACACAAGAGACATACCACACATGCAGCCACTCACTATATTCCAGCCACACAACTCCAAGCACTCAACTTCATGTCACAGCAGGAGCACAACAACAGCAGAAGAAACTCCTACAAAGATAGAGCAATGACATAAGGAAGCACCAACAATTCAGTTCTCTATTCACCATGATTCACTCCTAGGATCAGTTCTTTACTGAGGAAGCATTGTGCAATCACTTTGTGCAACTACACCAAAAGATCAATCCCAATGGTGTATCTGATAAGCTCAAACAAGGCACTTCCAAATCAAAAGAACACAGATGCTCACTTCAGCAAAACACCTCCTTTCAAGTGTAGCAGTCAAGACAACTTCCAAACCTACACCAGCAACAAGAGAAGCCCAGCAACAACAGCCTCAATTTTCAAAGACACAGCATCAGAAAAGAATCAAAAGTCATCAAAATCATCAAAGTTAAATTAGAGGAAAACCTTACTGCTCTCAGCATATTTCTCAATTCTGCAAATAGCTTGGAGGAATCCAGATCATTACTGCAATTGCAATGTGTGGTTTTAGCATTTCCAATGCTTAATCTGTTGCAACTACAACAATCATCATGGATCTTCCTTGCTACCATATAACACAGGAACGCAGCCAGACACAACTATGTAACATTAGCAACATAGGAACAACAAGATGGACATCCCCCGCCACCATAAAGCAATGGAATTCAGTCAGCACACAGCTTAGCAGGAACAACAACATGGATTGGCAATCATCAAGCTTGCAGCAATTACATGATCCAGAAGAACACCTAATAGTCAATCAACAAAATCAACTTCCTGAAGTCAACACAAATGATCTTAGAATCAAAAAGCAACAAAGTCAGCATACAAAGCAAAGATAATTGCCATACCATCAGAATCAAAAAAAAAAAAAAAAAAAACCCAAAGTAGCAGCAACACAAATCCCAATTTCACTACTGAATTCAATAGCCTCCACAATACTATAGGCAGTTTGAAATGGTACAGATTATTGCTGTAGTTGCAAGTTGTGGTATTAGCACCCTTGGTGCTCAATCTCTTGCAACTATAGCAATCATCATGGACACCCCCAACCACATTACAACACTAGAAATCAGACTCCACTCAGCAGCATAGCAGTACCACACTAAGCCAACAGACATCACAAGACATGGAAGCAACAATAGACTACCATCACAAGCAACAGTCACACACGGTCAATAGAAAAGCATTCAAAAACATAAAGGCTGAAACAAGAGAAGACAACAGCTCCCTAAGGAATACCAAGCCAAGCAGACTACAGAAAAGAAGACATAGGAAATACACACACATTCTACTGCAGCAATCTCAGCACATAGTCAACAACATCAATTACTCCAGCTCAAACAGTTATCTTCAACTTGGCTTTTCTTTTCAAAGTTTGAAGATAGCTCGCACTCTTTTCTCACCCTTTTGAGAACTCTAGAAAACACTTTTGGATATCAGATGTACATACAAGGGATCACTTCCCTAAGTCACATAATAAAAGTAGGAACACATGTACTTTTTTGTATAGCTGACCTAGAACAATCTCACTCTGTTTTTGTACATGCTACTGCCTATCACTACAAAATAGACAATCGCCATATTAGCATAGGTCTAACACCTTGCCACATTTTAGGTATATTTAATTATCTCATTAGGATGACTAAGTGTACATTTACTCTTTTATTGGAGGTAAGGTTTATGTCCCCCTCCACTTTTGTATTACGCTTCTATCAATAAAATTTCTATTTAGCTAAAAAATGAACAAGAAACACTAAGTAAAGATCAGTAGAGCAAACATGAGAACTATAGCAAAATCATAAGGAAAGTTTAAAGTTAGAGTAAGTGTAAAAAATCGTTAAGGCTCTTTAGCTAGTTATGTAAATTTAACTAGCGCACATGCTTAACTTGAAGAACATTCATTATGTTTACAAAGGTAGTCGATTAGTATTAATTTAGTTTCAAGGTATTAAGGAAAACTGTTAGTTCATATGCAAAGCATGATTATCAAAACATAAGTCAATAACAATACATCATGAATAGAAACAATCATTAGAGAACAACAGGATAGACATGAATTTAGCCATAACAATTAAAAGAAAGGAAGGGTCGAAATGCACCGACTTCCTTTTGAGCAGCAAACCAAATAAATACTCTTTCTTAGATGTTTAGAATCAAGAACTCGAACTCCGACCAGTGTATAGCTCATAATCGGAAAGAAATCAGAAGCTAGTTAGAAAAACCTAGCTTGATTTTTTACTACTCAAGACTAAAATTGATATTTCTTTTGTTTGTTAAGTGATGTCATAAGTATCTTCTATTGTTAGGTGAGAGCATTGAAGGCTCCTTTTATAGTGGCATTCAATGCCTCTAGGGTTCAACAAAATTCAAAATCGATAATATAGAATGACAGAATGATTCATGATGCGAGCAAACAAGTGAAAATCAAAAAGATCAGAGGGAAAAATCATAAGGAGATTTACCTGAGTGGGAGACAGCTGTTGCAGGCGAGAAAACCATCGAAAAAAGATCAGAAACCCAGAGGTCATTGCATTTGACCTCTGGTTTTGAATAAACATAATGAAATGCTCATGCATGCTCTGATTTGGTCGTAGCATAAGGAAATCTGAAGACTTGCAGTTTCATATTTGAGTCTAGGTCTTGAAACTAAGACCTTTGAATTCGTATGATGAAACGGGGAGAAATCGCTGAGATTCACGGGGTCATAAGACAAAAGAGATGATTTTGAGTCATGATTCTCGACCTTGCATGATTTGTTGCAAGGTTTTTGTGACTAATTTGGTCTGGGTGTTAAGAGAAATGAGAGAGGAAGGGGAAAGGGGACGGCCAAGTCGTGGGGGAAAGGATTAAGGTTTGGGGATAGTTGGGGTTGGGTCTTTAGGTTAATATGGGGAGATGGGATATGGGGAGATGGGATATGGGCTATTGGATCTACCGATCAACGGACCTGGTAATTTGGCCATTAAAGAATTAAAATGTGATAAAATGATTTCCGTAGGATTGTTGGATTCGGACGGCTGAGATTAACTCTAATGGAGTATTAAAATTAAAGGTAAAATGGAGATAAAACGTGGCCCGTTGATCTGAGAGATGGACACTTAGATTGACTGTGTTTCTTTTGTGAATGATGTTTTTTTTTTTGGGTCAAATGTAAGTTTTTATTGATGAAATCAAATTACAAAAATGGATGGGGACATAAACCTTACCTCCAATAATAGAGTAAATGTGCACTTAGTTATCCAAAAGTGATAACTAAATATGGCTAAAAAGTGATGGATTATTAGACCTATGGTGATGTGGCGATTGTCTATTTTATATTGATAGACAATCACATTTACAAAAATGTGGTGTGATTGATCTAAGTCAGCTATACAAAAAAGTGCATATGTTTCTACTTCTAATATTTGGTTTCGGGATGTGATCCCTTGTATGTACATCTAGTGTGGAAAAGTGGTTTCTAGAAATCTCAAAGTAGTAGCAAAACAGTGCGAGCTATCTTCAATTTTGCTTTTTCTTAAGGAGAAAGCATGTTGAATATGTCTATTCCAGTTGGAGCAAAAGGTTGTTTTTGCTGGTGGGTGATCAGGTCGAGTACTTCTGTTGTTTGTTTGCTGGAGCTGCTGCAGCGGGATGATGTTCCTTTGTTATTTGCTGTTTTTCCTGTTTCTTCCTTGAGATTGCTGCTTGTTTTTTTGTTGTTTCTGTGTGACTGATTCTTTTGGTAGTGTTTTGTTGTTTCTCTTGTATCCTGTGATGTATGTTGGCTTGGCATGTTGCTGTTGTGTTGCTGATTGAAGTCTAGTATCCTCTGTTGTGTCCCAGATGGTGTCCAGTGTTGCAGTGTGACTAGGGGTGTCCAAGATGATTGTTGTAGTGGCAAGAGATTGAGCACCAGAGGTGCTGATACTACACCTTGCAACTGCAGCAATGATCTGGACCTTGTCAAGCAGTCTGTAGTGAAAGAGGCAGTGGAGTAACTTTTGCTTGTATTTCTGTTGTTTTGCTGCTTTGTGATTGTGTGATCTTTGATGTAGGATTCAGGATGTTGCTTTTGTGGATTGCTTCTTGCTGTGTCTCTGTGTCATTTAAGTGCTGTTGACTGTTCTCATTGTTGTTCCTATATATTGAGAAGTGTTTTGAGGTCCAGTGGTGTGTTGTGACAGAGAGGGTCCATGGTGATTGCTGTAATTGCAAGAGATTGAGCACTCTTGGTGCTGATACCACACCTTGCAATTGCAGCAATAACCTGAACCTTGTCCTGGTTTTTCCTGTGATGTGGTAGTTGTTGAATTCATTGATGTCTTGGTGCTATTGGGATTGTTGTGTGTTTTGAGTTTTTACTGTGTGCTGCATGTGAGAGGTGAGGTATTTGGTTCTGAGATCTTTCTGTTGCTGGCAATGACATTGTTGATATGATACTCTTTGTTCTTTTGAATTGAGGTGGCTTGGTAGCTTGAAGTGTTGCTGATGTTGTAAAGGGTGCTTGTTGCTCAAACAAAATGACATAGCAGTAATAGGAATGCTGCTCATGACTTCTGAGATGGTAGACTGGTTCCTGTAGTGGATCTTGATGGATTTGTGTTGTTGATGCTGCCTTGTATGGTCTGACCCTATGATTGTTGTCTTTGAGGGAGTCCTTTTTGCTGTTGTGTTTTTGCTATGTCCATGTGGGGGCAGAGTTGAGAGTTTGGGGTGCTTCCTGGATGCTTGTGTGATATACCCCTTGTGTGTTGGTGTTCATCTAGACCAAGAAAAACTGGGCAGTGTTTCCTGCAAAAGAGAGCAGCCTATTAGTGTAGAGTCTCTGTCCCAGTCCCCCCTGATCCCTCTTGAGCTTTTTATTGATTCCATTGCTTTGTTCCTCCCATGTTCCTGCAGAAATGAAAAACATCTTATTAGGAGATTGTTTGATCCTAGGCTGTTGTTTCTTTGGAGTGGCCACTATCCTGGTTTTTCCTTTGCTACTTTGTTATCATTACTCTTATGTGTGGGCATTGGAGTTTATCTTCATTTAGTATCTTTCGACCTTGTGCATCAAACTGCCAGAAGTTATGACATTCAATTCTTCCAATTTCAAGTGCATAGTTTGCTAGATGGTCAGCTAACCTGTTTCCTTCCGTGTATATGTGTGTCTAGTGTGAGGGCTTCTTTTATTTGCAGCACCTCCTCTACCTGCTCAATTATGGACCAAAATGGTTTCCATGTTTCATTGATTGTGTTGTTTAGCAGCATTTAATCTGTTTACAACCAGATGTGGGAATAGTTGTGTGATCTGCAGAATCTCAGTGCCTCTACTATGGCTGTAGCTTCTACTGTTGTGTTTGTTCCTTATGATGTTTCTTTGCTAAGTGCATACATGATCTCCCCTGCTTCATCTCTCAGACTGAAACCTATTGAACTTCTTCCTGGATTCCCTTTGGATGCTCCATCAATGTTGACCTTAATCCATCATGCCATTGGGAATCCCCAGATTACTTTATTGTATTTTACTCTTGTAATGTAGTTTTCCATCATGTGCAGAAGGTCCTGCCATTTGTGAGGAGCCTTGATTCCTGGCTTTCTAGTTTGGACCGATGTCTGTAGTGTTGTGGAGATCTGATAGATGACTCGGCTGGTAGTAACCTGTTCTCCATACTTGCAGCTCTTTCTTCTTTTCCAGAGTTTCCATACAATGCATGATGGGACAGCTTGTAAAACTAGTTTAAGCCTGGGAATTACTTGTGCTGTCCAGCATTTTATTATTGCTTGGTGAAAGGTTAAGCCTTCCCATTTTATTCATGCTCTTAAGAGGAAGTATTGCCACACTTTAGTTGTAGTGTTGGATGTGTAAAAGAGATGCACCATGGTTTCTTCCTTTGGTTCTATGCAACACCAACACTTTGATGGCATTTGATATCCCAGTCTCTTCATGAAGTCATCTAAAGGCAGTTTAGCCTTCCATACCTTCCACATGAAGAATGCAATCTTAAATGGCAGCCATTGTACCCAAATCATTTTGAATGCTCTTCTGGGTTCATCCCTCTTTCTGAGATACTCCCAGGCAGTTTTGATACTGAAATGGCCTTGAGGTTCTAACATCCAATATGGTATATCTATGTTGCTTTCCCTATTTGGTGGCTTGACATTTTCTGCTATTTGCAGTACTAATTCTTGGGGCAGGATTTCTGAAATTTTTTCCAGATTCCAGTGTCCATCATTCTGCAGTACATCATACATATTATGTATGGTTTCATCAGTTGGAAAGTCATTTGGCACAGTGAAGTATAGTGCTCCCAATCCTGTCCAGTTGTCAAACCAAAAAAGTGAGGATCCCATTTTTAGATGCCAAGTGATTTGGTGCTCAATGATGTCTCTGCATTAAAGCATTTTCCTCCATATGTGTGATACTTTTTTCCATGGGACTATGATTGCATTTAACTTTTTGCAGTACTTTTGACTCATGAAACCACTCCAGATACTTGGCTTGGTTCTGAAGTTCCACTACAGCTTGCAGAACAAAGCTTTTGACACATCATAAAAGGATTTGAAGCCTGCTCCTCCCTCTTCACATGGCATACATAGTGTGTTGCAAGAAGCCTAGTGCCTGCTCTTACCTCTTACTGTGTTGCTCCAGAAGAATTGTGCAAAGAGTTTGTGTAGTTTATTGATGACATTTTTGGGAGGGTTGGCAGCAAAGAGAAGGTATATGGGCATGCTTTGGAGAACATGTGAGATTAGAACTGCCCTGCCTCCCACTGAGAGTAGTTTTCCTTTCCAGGATTGCAACTTGTTTAAGACTTTGTTGATGAGTTCTTGATAGTGTGACATCTTCCTTCTGGAGTATAAAATTGGGCATCCTAGGTACGTGAAGGGGAATTCCTGCTTTTTTATACCTGTGATAGCTCTCCACTTTTGTAACCACCTTAGAGTTGGCTGAGTGATGCAGATACACTGCATATTTGCTCTTGTTAATTTTCTGCCCTGATGCTGTCTCATATGCATTTAAAGTTTCCATGATTAGTTGCATGAATGTGGCATCAGATGAAGTGAAGATGATAATGTCATCTGCATAAGCTAGGTGGTTTATCTTTGGGCTCCATTTGGGTAGTCTATAGCCACAGAAGTATAGGTTTAGTTGTAGGGCATTTAGACCTCTTGAGAGGGCTTCAACAGCAAGAATAAATAGTGCAGGTGATAGTGGATCTCCTTGCTTGACTCCTCTTGATGATTTGAAGAAACCATGTGGTTGTCCATCTATGAGAACTGAGTACCAATTGTTGCCAATGATGCCAAAGACCATACCAATGAAGGTCTCACAGAACCCCATTTTTCTCAGGGTGTTCGTCAAAAATATCCAGGATAGTCTGTCGAAAGCTTTTGTCATGTCAAGCTTGATTACCACATTTGGTCCAGCTTTTATTCTGAGTCTGATGCCTATGATGATTTCTTGAGTTAGACGGACATTTTCAGCAGTGGTCCTACCTTTAACAAAGCCATCTTGTTCTTGGGAAATAAAGTTAGGCAGCAGCTCCACCAATCTTTCATGAATGATTCTTGAAAAGATTTTGTTAACAAAATTGCTTAAGCTAATGGGCATCATGTCTGAGAATGTTGTCACTTCTTTCTTTTTGGGTAGCAGTACCAAGTTTGTGTGTAACACATTTTGGTAGCTGTTTCCCTGAGAATAAAGCTATGGCCATATTGTGTATGTCTTCTCCTATTATGTCCCATCATGTTTAGTAGAAAGCACCTGTGAAACCATCTGGTCCCCCTGCACTGTTGCCATTTAGACTGAAGACAACTTGCTTGGTTTCCTCTTTTGTGGGCTGCCTGATCAATTCTGTTGCTCCATGTTTAAATTGAGGGATGTTGTCAAATATGCTGAAGTTGGTTGGTGTTGCAGTCTCTGTGAATTGTTCTGTATAAAAATTGACTGCTTCTGTTGCAATTTGCTCCTGTTCCTCAATCAAGCTGCTTGTGTTATTTTTGCTTCTCCTTAGTTGGAGCCTTTTTCTTCTACCATTTACCTGGACATGGAAGAATTTGGTGTTTCTGTCTCCATCTTTGAACCATGCCATGCCTGCTTTTTGTCTCTAGAACTCTTCCTCTATTGCTAGGTGCTTGATTAGCAAAGCTTCGACCTTTTGTAGTCTTTCTCGGTTTTGTTGTGTTGGTCTTTCCTCAAATTGCTTTTCATGTACCAAAACAACCTCTTCCATGCTTGCAATGTTTTGGAATATGTCTCCAAAAGTTGTTCTACTCCACATTGATAGAGCTTTTTAAAGCTTCTTGAGCTTGTGATTAAAGAGGATGAAGGGGTCACCATGGAAGTCTGCTCGCCAGTTTTCTCTCACTACCGATTTAAGTGATTCATGTTTGGTCCAAAGATTGAGGAATTTGAATGGCTTCTTGATTGGTATTGCTTCCATATCACATTTTAAAAGAAGGGGGATGTGGTCTGAGCCTATCTTGGGACAGGTGAGTGACTTCTAGCCTTGGGAAAGCTTGCTGGAATTCTATGTTGGCAAGGAATCTATCTAATATTTTGAAGATGCAGTCTTCCTCTGCTCTGCCATTCTACCATGTGAAGATGTTGCCTTTGAATCTAAGATCAATTAAGTTGCAAGTGTTGATGCAGTGTCTGAAGTTCGTCTACTTCATTGATTGGCACTAGGAGGCCTCCACATTTCTCTTCTTTATCCCATATGACATTGAAGTCACCCCCAACCAGCCATGGAACTGTCATGTCCTGTGCAATGTCATATAGTGAATCCCACAGTTCTATTCTCTCAGTTTGAGTACACTTAGCATATACTAGTGTGAGGATGAATTCCACTTGAGTTTCTGTGTGAAGTAGACTCAGAGTTAGCTGATGTACCATGTCTTGTAGTACTGTGACTTGATATGTGTCTTCTATAAATGCCCAGATCTTATTAGAAACATTGACCACAGCTTGAGGTAGGCCTATCTTTCTTCTGTATCTCTCTATTTTCATTGCTTGTTGCATTTGTTCTTGTAAGCCAATGAAATCGAAATGATATTTTTTTGTGAAGTGTGATGAGCCTTTCAAAAGCTTGCATTGTATTTAACGTCCTTATATTCCATATGATTGCATTCATTATTGATTGTTGGGGTGTGTTAGAGCTCTTCTTGTTTGTACCCCTATTGCAGAGGGGTTGCTGTGTTCTTTGCTTTGCTTCTTCCTGCTATTAGTTGCTGACTTGATCTTTGCTATCTGTGTTGGGGAGAGGTCTCCTTGTTTGGCAACCTTTAGGAAAATCTGATCAGTTGTTTCTTCATCTAGGTCATTGCATGAGTGCTCATGATGATTTGTTTCTTCTCTTGCAGTTTTTGTGATGCTGAGATTCTTTACTTTGACTTCTGCTGTTTGCTTTTCCTCTTTGGAGCTTGGTGTGGTTAAGTCTTTTTCTTGAGCTTGCTTCTTTTTCTGATCTTTGTCTGCTTTCTCTTGTAAGTATGCCTTTGCTTTCTCATTGGCTTCTGCTACATGAGCTGCAGTACTGGTTTGTCCTTGGATGATGTATGTCTATAGTTGATGTATTTCCTTGTCTGATATCAATAGTAGTTGATTGTTTTTATCTCTGCTGTTGTTTTTGTTGCTGTGGAATTGTCATTGGTAGGATCATGTTCACTTTGATTATCCTCCTCTATTTCCTCATCAATTGCTTCCCCCTCACTTTGCATTTCCTCTGAATTTCACCTTCCTCTGAGTCCTCTTCAATTTGGTCAGCCCAAAGTCTTCCTGGACTTCCTTGTCGTCTTTCAAGCATCTTTCCTGCTTTTGCTTCTGTTGCTTTTTTCTTTGTTGTCCTGGATATTGGGAGTATCTTGTGGATCCTGATGAGAGGTGTTGGTTGTGACCTCATTTGTGTAGAAGTTTTCTGCACCCACTGGCAAGTGGAGTCTTTTGTGGTGTCTTTCTTTTTCTCTGATTGCGATTGAGTTTCTTTCTCTGCATCTCTTTCCTTGTTGTTCCTTTATGCAATGTTTGGGTTTGGCAGTTGTTCTGTGGGGTGCATCAGCTTCTCTACTCTTGCTATTTGTTTACTGGCACTTCCTTTTGAGCCCCGGGACATAATTGTCGAAAATATCCGATACTTTCTTAATTTCTTCCGTCATTCCATCTTTACTCTTTTCCACATCCCCAATCAATGCTCGTTCAATAGGATCAACTGGGCTCATGTAAGGCACTAATGATGTGGAAGCATTCACCACCACAGAAATCATGGATAACTCTTCGTAATGTGTTGGCAGGCGGAGTGCTTTATAGACATTAAACACTTCTTCTTAGTTCCCCACCCGCATAGTCATTTTTTCCTTCACAGACATCTATGATGGCACGGCCGGTAGCTAAGAATGGACGCCCCAAAATAAATGGGACGTCCTGATCTGGCTCGTAATCCAAAATGATGAAATCAGCAGGAAATATAAACGAGCCAACTTGGACTAGGACGTCTTCAATCACACCCTCCGGGTGGGCCAAAGAGCGGTCTACCAACTGTAATATAACCGTGGTCGGGCGTGGGTCACCTAACCCCAACTGTCGGAACACTGAAAGTGGCATCAAATTTATGCTTGCTCCGAGGTCGCATAATGCTCTTCCCACAGCATGTTCCCCAATTGAAATCTGAATAGTGAAGCTGCCCGGATCTTTTAATTTTTGTGGTAGCTTGCCTTGAATTCTAGAACTGCACTCTTCAGTAAGTGCCACCGTTTCAAATTCAGTCAATCTTCTTTTATTGTGCACAATATCCTTGATATACTTTGCGTATTTAGGCACCTCTTGCAAAATATCCACCAATGGAATGTTGATTTGTACCTGTTTTAGAATCTCAAGGAACTTTTTGTAGGCCTCATTGTCTCTCAACTTCTGTAACCTTTGTGGAAAGGGAGGTGGTGGCCTTGCAACCAATTCTGGGGGTTGCTTAGCTCCTGCCTCTTCAACTGATTTCTCAACTTCTTTGGCCTTCTTTGCTGTTACCTCAATGATGATTGGTTTTTCATTGAAGGTCACCTGCTTCTTCTTTTTCGATTCGACCTCTTCTAACTGTGTTGATGCAAATAAATTTGATCAAGTGTTATCAATGCCATCTATGAACAAGACAAGAAAAGGCGTTGGTTAGCCTTGGAGAAGATCCAAGCGTCCATAAATCTTGCTATGGACGAATCTTGGGTTGAAGATGTATATTTGTGTTTATGTTGTATTATTGTGTAGTTATTGAAGACATTAATTCTTACTTGTTTGGTCCTGCGTGACTATTTCTTATACTTAGCTAGATTGTGGCCTTTTTGTTAATTAGTTGTTTCCTAGTTGATTTAGGTTAACTAGTTATTCTTTTTCTAGTTGATTTAGGTAAAGACTCATTCTATATAAGCCTAAACACTTCATTATTTTGATACCTTTTGACATTATTATCAATAAAAAACCGGCAGCACATTGCTCCCAAAATCGTGTGAATTAACTT
>MCJB01048051.1:0-49211 GCA_002018475.1 Nicotiana obtusifolia
TATTAATTATAATTAAACTAATTAAAACAAACACAACAATATATTAATTATAATTAAACTAATTAAAACAAACACAACAATATATTAAAAATTAAAGCGTTGGAACGAGGTTACCGGATTGAAGAACAACTTCTTGAAAATTGAATATTGTTGAAGACTTTAATACTTCAATTCACCAACTTCACAATTTTTCACGAAATTGAAATAATAATATGAGCACTTATGGAAATAATTAGAGAGAGATTGAGGGAGATTGAGAGAGATTGAGAGATTTTGTGAGTTAAAAATGAAAGAATGGGGGGGTATTTATAGGTGGGAATAGGTAAAAAGTGTATTTATAAAAAGTTTGGGGTTTAATTAAAGTTTGGGAGCCAAAATGGCTATTTTTAAAAGCCCAAACGGTCAGATTTTAAATCTGACCGTTGGGCCATTTTTTTTATAAAAAAAAAAAAAAAATTCAAATTATAGCCGTTGGGCCCGACTCAGGCCCACTAGGTCCGGACCAGGCCCGCCAGCCGGTCTCGGGCCTGGCGGTCCCGGGCCTGCCGGGCTTTTTCGTGCGGACCAGTCCGCGACGGGCTTTTAACCGTTTGAGGCCCAAGACCGGTAGGGCCCGGACCACAGGCCCGTTAGGCCCGCCAGGCCTGCGGTTCTGGGCCGGTCCACCGTGGGCCACAGCCTTAGTCACAAAGAATTGAGTAACTTAAGTGGTTAGAGCTTGAAGATTTCTATGTGAGGCTGCGAGTTCAAACATTTACAGCCTTATTTTATATTTTAATTAGTAAATTTGTTCGCGCTTCACATTGATGTGTACTTTTTTTTAATTATATTATGAATACCTTCTCTAATATTTGATAATTTAAAACAACCAAAAAATAAGTGTATACTATTAGCGTATTCAAATATTTTTTCAAAAACCGGTTGATGCCTTAGTTAGTTTACAATTTACTATTGACATTTTGTTTGAAAAGAAAAAATTGCAAAAACATTCTTTACCTTTAATTTCTATGTTTTTACATAATGTTTGTAGTCTGCCTTTATTTTTTACAGATATTTGAATGCATATTATCTCTCGCACAATTAACTCTTCGTTTTTATCCTTAAATAAGTGTAAGTATATATATATATATATATGTTTACATGCATAATATTACTTGGTGTAAGTGTGTATAAATTTTATTTCTTTTCTTAACAAGTGAAATTTTAATGCTAAACAATTCAAAAGTGTTATGCATGGTGTTCAAACCAACCTGAATCAAACTGATATTAAGAAACTGATATACATTTGATTTGATTTGATTCAATTTGTTATTAGGAGATACAGAAAAACCAACCGGTATATAAATATATTTATTTTTTATAAAATGTTTAATCTTTATACAAGGAATCTCTTAAAAAAAATATGTCTAGATATATTTGTGATTTAATTTTCTCGTGAAATGTAATATTAATTAGAGCTTACACGATCATTCAATTTCATTTCATTTTGAATAATACTTGAATATTCTAACAAGCACGATACCTTTTCATCAAATATTGTTGACTGCTTCACTTTTAAATATGGAAAAACAAACAACAATAAAATTGGGTTTGAAGGCAGCACCTAATTATAATTTAGAGTCACCACCTAACAACAAAAACAATCAGTAAGTAAGAGTAGTGGTATAAGGCCAATGGTGAAAAATCTATATAAACAATATAATGCATGTGCTAAGTCCTGCAAGTCAATCTATATCTACCACATTTATAATTGACTCCATTCCTGATAAAGAAATTCTACTAACATCAAATCCAACAAAAAAAAATTATCAAAATAAAATAATCCTCTGCTGTGACATGTTTTGGATATTTATTTGCAAAATTTTCCGTTCACAAATACAACAAAATAAAGTAGAATAAAATAGAAGTACATATTAGAATCAGAAAAAGATCACAAAAATTAATAAAAGTTTAACTTCTATACATCAACAATCTAAAGGAATTGAATACTATCAAAGCTCCTAGCAAACAACTACACATAACTGATCAAAAAATGAAGAAAAATAAAAATAAATATATACACCAAAAAATAGTTAAAAAATACTAATAACTGCATTGCAATAAATAAATTAGTTCATCTTCTAAATCGATATGTGATCAATATTAAAAATAGAACTCCTCCGCATACTAAATCAATTGAAGAAAAAAAGATAGCACTATTATGAATAACATCTATGTAAAATACACAAATCTATTTAAATAGAGGGAAACAACATAATTTTTTTCTTTTTGCCTTGAATATAATAACGATTATTCTAGACAAAATTGTGCCTTAATATTGAATTAACATATTTGATATTTCCGAATTCAATCTAATCATAATCAATAAAATAATTATACAGTCTAAAACGTAGGAGTCTAAAATGAAAATTTCGAAGCCTATTACAACACATCCTATACACGTATTTTAAGCATTTTCTTTAACACGTATGATATTGCAAATGCACAATTAAACAAAATTACTATGCTTTTCCTGTGTTGCTCAACAAATTAAGAGATTCTTTTGTTTCCTTCCTATTTTGTTTTTTTAAGGAAGGAACTATGGGAAAAAAAATTATAGGGTAGAGATAGAGTTGCCTCTCTAGAGAACAATCACGAGGTTGTCGTCTGTGTTAAGGATATTTAATCTTATTAAAGAACGGTGATACCTTTAACTAAAAGGACACTTAGCTTGGTTGTAGTATAAAGAGATAAGTTTAATCTTCAACCCAAGTTCCTTCAATGAATTTGTAGCTATGCCGTGGATAAAATGAATGATGCATTTGCATTTGCTATTTTATGGTGAAAAAGAAGAACAAAAAGACTTAATGTTAATCGTGAATACTACTCTTAATCTTCTTAAAGAAATTTCAGCCACCTTGCAAGCAAAAAGATCAATTTTCAGTGCGTGGAATGAAGGAAAAAGGCAAAAAAACAGAAAAAAAAGATAAATACTAATCCTCATCTTTGAGAAGGTGCCACATCAATTTTACTATTCCCATAAATACTTTTGTGCCTCATGTAAAAGATATAGGTGCACAGACGAGATTTGAACCGCTGGCCTCTTAGAGAATACTAAAGCACTGGACCAATTGATCATAAGCTAGAGCTGAGGAGGATTTCTCAATATATTTTTAATATTTGGGCATGCTGCTGCTTTCTTTGTAAGTTGTGTTATAAGAAAGAATTATAAGAAAATACACGTGACTTTACCTCATAATAAAAAAATGGCTCATATTTTAAGTTTTACCCGACATAATCCATATTGTACATAATTTTGAAAGTAATGACAAATTTAAAACCTGTGTTCTTACAACTATTGCTTCTAAAAGCAATAGAGTTAAATATGTGTTCTCACAGCCATTACTTTCACTCTCTCTTCTTCTCACATTTTATACATATGCTTCAAGGGGCCGCATATTTTCTGCTGCTCCCCTAGTGTCACCTAATTGCAATGTAAGAAAATTGAAGAGTAGAAGTCCACCATTGAAGGCCATTCAAAGCTTTGCTTTTGAAATTAGAATTTTTTGAATTTATTAGTTGTTTATATTGGGTGTTGTTCCAATTGATTGAAAATATCAAAAAGAGTTCAAAATTTAAATTTGAAGTGATTTAGAGTACATTTGAGCAAGATTTGAGTTAAATTTCAGAAAAGACGCAAGGAAGAAGGTGATGTCAATTTTTGTATAATTATGTATAATCTTGTATAATAATTTATATGAGTGTATAAACATATCATGTACACTATTATACACTTTTATATACCTTTATACAAGTGTCTGTAGTTGCAATTCTTGTTCAAAACTAGTCTAAATCTCTATTAAATGACTTCAAATTTTATATACAATATCTTTATACTATTTCTAACAAGTCTAATTAACACCCACTCCAAATTTCTCAATATATCAAATTCGGAATATAAACTGATATATTTAAGCTTGTTAAAAATCTAACTTTCACCATCCAAATGGATTTGGTTTGTTGAACTAATATTTGAGTTACAGTTAATGATTCGAAAAGTAAAGCTTGAGCAATCTTTTTTAAAATTTAAATAGTAATTTTGAGAATCTATTGGAGTTGAATATTGAATCTTAGCCTATTATTTTTGTGCTACTTGGTTGTAAATTGAAATATAGATTATAAAATTGATAAGTAGGGAGTCCAATTGTTTTTTGGAAAATTTTCTATTTTTTTGTTGGTTTTTAAAATATGATATTATTATAGTAATTTAATTATTTTTTCACGTTTAAAATAGTGACACCACTTAAAAACGTTTTACTTACGCCCTACACTCGTACAAGTATCAAGTAAATGTTTACTACAACGTGTACTGACGGTAACAAAACCACGTAATTTTTTGTCCTTAGCTGAATTTAAAGCTTATTAATTTTTCACATTTTTCACTTATTTATTGATAGTTAGTTATGCCTCGCCCTTGGATGCCGAGTAAAAGAATAATATTACATGATGTGTTAAGATAATCGATTGTCATTCTCTAATAAGACATTACCCCAAATTTATGGAATGATAACGAAAGAGTTCATCTTTCACGACAAATAGACCCAAGGTTTTGTGGACCCAAACTAATTGTAAAGTTTTTCCCAGTCGTCAAAGTACTTTAAGTTTCATGATTGGCGCATTATGCTCTCTTATGTTCAATCATTTTCACTAGAAATTTTATTTTGTGTCTTATGCAACTGTCGCTAGTTGTGTGGTGCTATTTGTACATTATGTATTTTATAATTTTAAAATTAAAAAAAAGTAATCTTTTTAAACCTCTTACATGTAAAAGCAAATTTTTTATGCATAAAAAAAAGAGAATTATAAAACAAAAAACAAATTTATAACGTACAATATAATTGACCCAAGTTTTTGCGGACCCAAATATTGGGTACACTCTTTTGTGAGACAAAACAAACGGTGGATCCACTTTGTTGGGTCCATTTTTGCTTTTTGCAGTCAGTAATAACCTTTCAGAATTGTCCTATGTCCCATGCCTGTGTTCTTCCATGTGTTTCCCCCTTTCTCTGGTTCGTATTGTGTGAAGCAGTACTCACAGAATTATTTGTATCTGCCAAACAAGAGCTGCGTTTCCATGTGTGCTTGTGGGACGATATATTTGAATGATACACAGCAATGGATTTAGTCTGATATCTCTTTGCATAGTTAGGGAAAATATTTTTCCTAATGAACATCCCATCAAATTTAATTACAAATATAGTTGGTTGGCTGAGTTTGCTTTGTTTCGTCACAACAAGTCTTAAAAATGCAAGGTCTTAAAAACAATTAGAGACTAGGAATAAGAAAAGATTTTAACAACCGAATGCGCTTTACATTAACTGGAATCAGAATAATAACGCTATACAACAAGGAGATGTACCAGAACACTTTTTAAAGCAAATACTCAAAATGCTCCACGACTAAATCACACTTATTTTTGGTGCCATACTATCCTTAACATGTGCAAATGAGAACCCCAAAATTATCCGGCAAAAAGGAATATGATAACATCGGAAGTCATTTATTTTTTGTTTTTATTGCAGTACGATTATATGCTTGAATGAGTAATGCACGTCATTAGACTAATGAGAATAGTTTAATTTAAATAAAGGTCAAAAACTGTGGTAAGGTAGATAAACAAGGAAATAACTTACAATAAATGAATAACTAAGGGAAACACGATTTGTTTCTTAATTCACTAGTTAAATAAAAAAGGTACATAAAATGAGAAAATATTACATATCCACTAAGTTAAAGTATATTTTAATTTCATAATTGTCGGCAAATGATCCGATATGGTGCTTGTGATAGTGGATTGGTGATGAAACTGAAACAAATTAGTTAAGACTATGTTGCAAATAATCCTGTCTAACTTTGAAAGCCTATCTAAATTGTTGTTATCTTTATATGTATACGTAAATTCGAACTTCTTGTCATGAATAAATATATTTTTCAGGAATTTTTTTTTTGTTTTCACTAGGAGACAATAAGGTTCTCTCCAAATGAGTATTCAAAGTAAGATTAAATTCCCCCATAATTATTCATGGGGTATCTTTAACCAAATGTCTTTTAATTCTTCCTAAATGGAGGCCATGTTGTGGATCTCCTTAAACTTCAAAAGAGGTAAAACAGATACTTGAGTTTTTAACTAATTCAAACATTGAGCGTATATATTGATTTTTGCCTTGACTAATTTCGTCAAAGCGGAGACATTTGACATACTCAGTATCTCACATTATTATTGTATTCTCATATCGAAAAGAACAAATGTTATTGGACTATTGTGTGGACGGCTAACCTCTTGTAATTTTTGAACGAACCTAACAGCCTGTACCTGAAAATATAGATAACTGACCCTTAGAAATTTGTTAATATGTTTATGTTTTTAATAAATCACGTTCGCACTTGTTTTCGTTCCAAGAAAGTAATTGCACGAGTTTTATTTATGTTTTAATAAATCACGTTCGCACTTGTTTACGTTCCAAGAAAGTAATTGCACTTGTGAAACTCGTGCATAAGAACTTGCACCTCCACTCATTTTTACACTTTAATAGCATATTAAAATAATAGTCGCTACTGAAGGAATATAATCTTCTTTATTGATTCTTAATGGTTTACATGATCCCTATTTATAGTGGTAGAATACAAATCAAAGACTACTAATTTAGGTACAATTATATGGATTATTATAGGGACTAAATCAAATCAATGGAAGATATGGAATAATAAAAGATATTCTCATAACATAAAAGATACTCTCCTAATATAAAAGATATTTTCCTAATATAAAAGATATTCTCCTAATAGTCCCCCTCAGCTTGAACGTGGGTAGGCTGAAACGTTTAAGCTGGATCGAAACGAGTCAAATACGTATCTCGGGAGTCCTTTAGTAAAGATATCCGCATATTGTGATGAAGACGGAATATGAAGAACTCGAATGTGACCGATCTGAACTTTCTCGCGAACAAAGTGAATATCCATCTCTACGTGTTTGGTACATTGGTGCTGCACGGGGTTGCCTGACAAATAAACGGCTGAGACGTTGTCACAATAAACTACCGTAGCTTTGAGGACCGGAACATGAAGCTCAAGAAGCAAATTACGGATCCATGTAGCTTCAGCTACGGCATTTGCTACCCCCCTATATTCGGCTTCAGCACTGGACCGGGATATGGTAGGTTGTTGTTTTGACGACCAAGAGATGAGATTGTTTCCCAGAAATATGCAACAGCCTGATGTAGAACGTCTAGTATCCGGGCATCCCCCCAGTCGGCGTCAGAGTAGGCGACCAGAGCATGATCAGGAGATGCTGAAATCCGAAGACCGAGATCTATAGTGCCATGAATGTATCTCAAGACCCATTTCATGAAAGAAAGGTGCGGCTCTCTTGGTGCGTGCATGAAAAGGCAAATCTGTTGAACCGCATAAGAGATGTCTGGTCTAGTAATTGTAAGATACGGTAATGCCCCGGCTATGCTGCGGTATAGAGACCCATATGATAATAATTCCCCTTCAGTAGCACTAAGCTTGGAGTTGGTATCAACAGGAGTGTGGCAGGGCTTACAAGCCGTCATACTTGCTCGGTGTAGAATATCCCGGGCATACTGTGACTGACCGAGAAACAGAGACTGATTGTCTCGGGTAACTGTGATGCCAAGGAAATGATGGAGCTGACCTAGATCGATCATGGCGAATTCATTAGAAAGCCGGGAGATAATACTGTGGAGGAAAGCTGGTTGGTTAGCCGTGAGGACAATGTGATCGACATATAATAGCAGATAGGCGAGCTGTTCCCCATTCTTATAAATGAATAGAGATGTATCACACGTGCTGCTTCGAAATCCCAGAGATGTGATGAATGAAGAAAACCGTGAGTACCACGCTCTTGGTGCCTGTTTTAAACCATATAGGGATTTCCGGAGACGGCAAACATGGTTGGGGAACTGAGGGTGAACAAAACCTAGAGGTTGATTCATGAAGACCGTTTCCTGTAAGTCTCCATTTAGGAAAGCATTTTTCACATCAAGTTGGTTAATAAGCCAGGACCTCGATATCGCCAATGATAAAACTGTACGAATGGTTGCTAGTTTCACCACAGGACTAAAAGTTTCCGTGCAATCAATTCCAATAGTCTGAGATTTGCCATTGCATACAAGACGTGCCTTATACCGATCCAAGGTGCCATCAGATTTAAACTTGTGACGGAACAACCATATTGAGCGGATAACCGGTCTATCCATCGGTCTTGGAACCAATTCCCATGTATTATTAACCTGCAAGGCACTAAATTCATCATTCATGGCACGTAGCCAGTTAGGGTCCGATAGGGCTTTAACATAGGTTGTGGGGACCGGTGAGATGGTGGAGGTTGCGGCTAAGTTGTAGCGAGGGTTGGGTTTGACAACCCCGGCTTTGGCACGGGTTTGCATTTGATGATTATTGGTGGGTGTAGTGGTTGTGGATGGGGATGGGTCAGTGGATGCAGTTTTTGGAGGGGATTGGGTGGTGTCGGTTGATGGTATGGATGAAGGATTGTTGGGTGGAGGTGTGGGTGTGGCGGTTGGGCTAGTTGATGGAGTGGGTGTGAATGTAGGTTGGAAGAATGGTGAAAGATGTTGAAGAGGTTCATCTAAGAATGTATAAGTTGTGGGTGATAAAGGTTCGTTGAATGGGAACGTATGTTCGTCAAAGACGACATGACGTGAGAGATGAACCCGCCCGGAGATGGGGTCATAGCAACGGTAGCCACGAAAATCTAGCGGGTATCCTAAGAAGATGCAACGGGTTGATCGAGGGGAGAGTTTGTTGGTTTGGGTAGCCGACATGTTGGGGTAGCACGCACAACCGAATACACGAAGGTGATCATATGTTGGATGGCGAAGGTAGAGGGCAAATGCAGGTGTTTGGAAGTGTAGTCTCTTTGTAGGAAGGATATTGTGAAGATAGGCGGCTGTGTGAAGTGCTTCTACCCAAAAGATGGATGGAAGACGAGCATGAACAAGGAGTGCCCGGATAATGTCATTTAAACGGCGGATCATTCTTTCGGATCTACTGTTTAGTCTAATATCTCTTTGCATAGTTAGGGAAAATATTTTTCCTAATGAACATTCCGTCAAATTTAATTACAAATATAGTTGGTTGGCTGAGTTTGCTTTGTTTCGTCACAAGAAGTCTTAAAAATGCAAGGTCTTAAAAACAATTAGAGACTAGGAATAAGAAAAGATTTTAACAACCGAATGCGCTTTACATTAACTGGAATCAGAATAATAACGCTATACAACAAGGAGATGTACCAGAACACTTTTGAAAGCAAATACTCAAAATGCTCCACGACTAATCACACTTATTTTTGGTGCCATACTATCCTTAACATGTGCAAATGAGAACCCCAAAATTATCCGGCAAAAAGGAATATGATAACATCGGAAGTCATTTATTTTTTGTTTTTATTGCAGTACGATTATATGCTTGAATGAGTAATGCACGTCATTAGACTAATGAGAATAGTTTAATTTAAAGAAAGGTCAAAAACTGTGGTAAGGTAGATAAACAAGGAAATAACTTAGAATAAATGAATAGCTAAGAGAAACACGATTTGTTTCTTAATTCACTAGTTAGATAAAAAAAAGTACATAAAATGATAAATGTTACATATTTGTGAGCACGTGATTTTTGCCGTGTCCAAAACACTCTTATAAATCAAATAAAAATAATTTCTTAATTAATTGTTAGCCATTTTATGAATTATATTAAATTTTTCTAATTACCCATATTTAATTGTTAATTAATTGATTCATAAAAATACCCAAAAATATCATGCATTGCATTTAAGATTTATTTTTATATTTTTAGGATTGAATTAGTAATTGTTGATTTTATAAAATTAAAAAATCATAAAAATAGTTCATTTTACACTCTTCTTAGTTTTAATATTTAATTCCTAAAATCTAGCATTATTTTAATTTTTATAAATAGTTATTTTAGCTCAATTTCACCTTTAGGTAATTTAGGAGTTTAATTAGTAAGTCTTCTAAGTCTTAAAATTAAAAAAAAAAAAAAAGAGAGCAAAACTAAAAGAAATAATAATAATAATCAATAATAAAGTTGGAAAATCAAACAAAGATAAAAAAATTGGATTGGGGGTGGTATTTTAATACTTAAAATCAGTCCAAGTTGAAATGCAACCGGACCAGCCCAATATAATTGCCCCCCGTTTACCCCAAACAACCCCGTTTCACCTTCTAAGGTTCCATCCGAACCGTTGATCTTCACAGATCCAACGGTTCGGAACTAGTTTGCTTTGCTTTAAATATGTCAGAACCCTAACCTACCCCCCCCTTCCCGTCGTCTCCAAACACACCCCTCACCCTAAAAACCCTAGCCACCTTAGAGTTTCCACTGCCATGGCCACCTCTACTCCAAACCCTATCCAAAATCAACCCAAAAACATACTCTAGGCAACCATCCTCTATCAGTTACACCAAAATTTCCTTTTAATCAGAAAAAAAACCACCTAAAGTGTAAAGCTTTAGGATCGAAACATTTGAAGACCGATTTAAGTACAAACGGACTTTAGCCGTGTGTTCTTAACAAGAACACACGGTTAAAGTCAGTTCTTATTTAAAATCAAAGTTTTTAAAGTTTTCAACCCAAAGTAATCTTATCCCTTTCCTCTGACCGTTTTTATTTATTTATTTTGTTTTCATTTATTTTTATTATCGGTATTTTAGGATTGTCTTCTTCTACTCTTTTCTTTAGTATTTTGTTAGTTTTAGTTTTGATTTATGTGTGGCTACATTTTAAAGAGGCTATAAATACAATAGCCTCTGAAATTTAAGCCAAAAGACTGGGTCCAAAATTAAACTAGGTCAATGCGTCTTGGGCCGGGTCAGTTTGACCCGTTAGGAATTCAAGGGAGTAAAACAGGTCAAGCTGGGGTAGTCAGTAGAAGGTTCTAGCAGTTAACAAATAAAATAAAAAGAAAAACTCGGGGGGTTGTAAGAGTATTTTTCAGAAGTTGTAATAGATTCTGTTTTGAGGTTGAGGTTAGTCACATGCAAAAAGCAAAAAAAAAACTGCTGGGGAGTGGGAATGGGTATACCGTGTGAGTATTTTGGTAACAGAAATTAACGAAAAAAGAAATAAAATCAAAAAGAAAATCTGGGGGGAGGGGGGTCTGTTATGGTTTTGGGGATATAAGAAGGGAGAGATGTTCGTCGTTCAGAGAGGGTTAGACAGTGAGAGTTTCAAAATATATATATATATATATATATATATATATATATATATATATATATATATATATAGAAACATAAATTTCGGGGGATTAAGCTAAAACTTGGCTCTTGATTTTCTTGAAGTAGAACAAGTTGGGCTGCTGATTAGCTGACTGTTGCTTCGTCAAACATATCTAGGGGTTTGCTTTTAAATAGGTATGTTCTAACGCTGCTTTGTAATTGCACAAATATGAATGAAATTATGTCGTTTCTGGTTGTTTTACCCCTGCTGCATATGTTCCCTTTCGTTGAGATTTTGTTTATCTTGCTTAGTTTATTTGTTCACAATTGATAACTGTTGCGTCGTCGTTGAATGATTATCAATGTTCCTTATTTGTTTCGTTTCTGATTGTTCTACCTATGCACTCCCTCGTCGCTACTAACCAGCTTTGGTATCACTAAATCAATATTGTCTCACTTGTTTATGCTGCGTTGTTTTGTTTAGATTGTTCACTCCTGACTGATAGTCACTCCTATTGGTATTCAGTTTAATCGAAATTCTATTTAGAGCTATTTTTAACTGTTAGTGGTTATTTCATAGCATGACTGTTGATGGTATAATATGTTTGTTGCTGTCAAAGATTGATGTTCTGTTTCTAAGAATTCGAATATAATGTTTGAAAAAGCTTCTGTGACTGCTGGTGTTTTTTTGGAGTATTAATCTGGTAGCAATGCTATTAGCAGTAGAAAAATAAGATTTTTTTGAGGTTCTACTGAATTAGTTCACCTGTAATTGGTAAACACAACCGCTGTCTCAAATTCAATCTGATTTTTGGTCAGATTGCTCTTGAATTATTAGTAGTTACTGGTTCTCTGTTGCTTGCTTTGATGCTATAATAGGACACTTAATAGTCTACTCAATCGAAATAGGATACTTAATTAGTAATTTGAGTTAATTACAGCAAAGATTGATTTCATTATATGATGGATTCCTGCCATAGATTAACTTTTCAATTTTGTAAACAGTTCATGAAATAAAGTTATTATACTCGTAATGACTAAAACTTTGTAATCATTCTTGCAATTGAACTAGTAAAGTGTGTGAGGACGTGATTTTTACCATACCTGAAATACTTTTATAAAAAAATATTAAGTAATTTTTAATTAATCATTAGTCCTTTTAGGATTTTATTAGGTTCTTAATTGCTCAATTGTTAGTTAATCAATTCATGCTAAAAATCATCATCATGCATTTAGGATTTAGGTTGCATTTTAGAATTAAGTTGGTAATTAGTCGTTTTACAAGAAGAGAAAAATCATAAGATGGCCCACTTTACACTTCCCTCAATTTAATCTTTAATTCAAGGGTTAATTTAATTTTTTATAAATAGGTAATTAGATTAATTTGGCATTAAAGTGAATTAGGATCTTTATAACTAATTAGTTTAATCACAAAATTAAAAAAGGGATTAGAAAAAGAGTAGTTAATACAATTAAAGATGAAATAAGAAAGTGATTCGGAATGGGCCGGTTTTTCTTAAATTTTCGGACTGAGCCCAAATAGTTTTGCTTAGCCGGTCAAGCCCAAACCCCTTTTTATTCTTACCCAATCTGGACCGTTGATCACAATGAGATCAACGGCCCAGAATCATCCTAACCTAAATATAAAATCATCCTAAACTAAAATCTAAACCTAAAAACCTTTCCTCTCCCAAACCCACCTCCGCCGCCGACCCTCCCACTGGAAACCATCCAGACTCGGACGAGTTGAAACCCCAACTCGTCCGTGGGGCCCCCTTTCTCCCCATGCACCCTAGCCCTAACAAACCCTGACAACATTCTTACACTCGAGTGTTTTGGCGGATTTGGGACCAAAATCAATCCTCGCCTTCCATTTGTTCCGATTCGGTTTTAAAAGGGAAGATTTGGAAGATTCTCGGCAGGTTAAGGTTTGGGATTTTTCTTTTGTTTTTCGTTTTATTCTTTCAGGTTTTCTTGGGGAAAAGGTTTGGTGGGGAGGTTTTATATATATTAAGAGTTTTGTTTAGAAAAGGGGTCGGGAGAAAAATTGAAAAAAGAGAAAAACAGAGTAAAGGATAGGAGAAGAAATTGAGAGGAAAGAAAATAGTGAGCGAGAGAAAACAGTGAAGGAGAAAAACAGAAAAATAGTAAACTAGAAAATAGCCAAAAAGAATGGAGCAAAAACAGTGAGCGGAGGAAATAGCGAAAGAGAAGAAAAGACAAAGTAAGAAGCAAAGGGTCGCTCGATTGCCGTTGTTAACTGCTGTTGAGTGTCGAGCGTTAATTAGGTATGTTTCACGCTATTTTGTGGTTATAAATTATGAATGAAATGCCTTTTTTCAAATAAGTGTTATTTACCTTCTTCATTATATGATGACTCTGTTATTTTCCCGCTTCTATTCTTAGCCATTATGAATATCATCGTGCCTTAATGCCGTGCTTCAGATCGCTTTGTTTGTCCGTTTATGGGTGTTCCTATGTTGATTGAATAATTGTTGCAATTTTACTTGAAAGCTCGTTTCTATTAGTGTTATCTGTTTGTGTCTTTGGCTATCGCCATTAAGGACATGTCTTTTAAGAAGTGCAAGATAAATAATGAGTTATAAATAGTCAACAAAATGAGTAGTTTCATTGTTTTAGAGTTCGCGCTATGATTAATCTGTCTATTTGCATGCTCAAAGTCTGTTTAGATGCTAGCTTAACATATGAGAGGTCGTTCAAACAGAGTGAGAGGGAAGTGATCCTAAGCTTGAAGTCTGTCGGAATACTGATTTAATTTCTGTTAAGATCTGCTTCTGTTCCCCTGTGTTGCTGTTCTTTGATCATCTCAGTGCCTGCCCTCTTGTAATAGGGCTTATCTAGTTGGAAGTTGCTTGAGGTCTGTTCAATAGTCGCTGATCGTGGTTCAACTTGGGTCCATTTTATTGAGATTTGGTTATTGAGATGGTGCAGTTTTGTACTAATTTAAGTGTATTCAATTTTGCCTAAGGACCTATGCTGATGCTTGGCATGTGATCTATGATTGTTCATATTTACAATGTATGTTGTATCTTTAATATAATTTTGGTATGTAATTGTACTCATTAGTTCGATCACTGTGTTTATAAATGAGTTGTGTAAATTAATCTATTTTAGGATGATTGCCATGGAAAGGGTGTTATTAATGTAAAATTCAGGGTATAGCCATCTTTTACAAGCTTACCGGCTGTATTTGCAAATGGTCTCATTTCTGTTTGGATTTATACTTTTTAAGAATCATTTACTGGCTGTATTTGCAAATGGAGATGGTGTTATTAAATGAACTGACTGTTAAGTATTATCAACAAAATCCGCTAAATTAGTAGAGGTGCGCCATATAATCAATAACAAACGCTTATGGCCCTCTTAATCAATTAAATGAGCTTTGGCTCCTCAAATTTAGTAATTATATCTCAAATGCAATTAATTATATTGCCACTATGGGTATGGTTCCCATGACATAGTGACAATACAAACTTCGGGAGTGCCTCTTAGGTGGCCCAATTTAAGCAATTTTGAATAATAAAAACTTTAAAACTAATTTGAGGCGCGCCATACTAAATGAAATTACAAATATATGGCCCTCGCTAACCAGACACATAGAAAATCGAGGTGCGCTATTTAGCAAATTCCATGGCCCTCGACAAACTTAATTTAGGCGCGTTAGTATATTAACTTAATTTCCTAAATTCGGGTGCGCACTTATGTGACCCAAAGTCAATTCTCGATGTTTAATTAAAATATGTTACAAACTGCGGGTGCATTTATGTGACGTAACTTGTGACATATTTTGATTAACATCACAAATTTCTCGGTAAATTTTAAAAGCGGAATAAAACAAGGCAAAAACGCACTATAGGTTAATAACAGGTGTAAAAATCAAATAATAAGCCAATTATAACAATAAGTGACCGTGCTAAAATCACAGAACCCGAGGGTGCCTAATACCTTCCCGCGGGTTAACAGAATTCTTACTTAGAATTTCTGGTTCGCAGACTTCAAAAGAAAGTCGAAACTTTCCTCGATCTGGGATAAAAAATAAATCGGTAACTTGGAACACCAATTAGAATATTCCAAGTGGCGACTCTAAAAATCAAATGAATAATCCCATTTCGATTAAATGTCACTTTAATTGAAAAAACTCGTTTTTATACATTTTCCTCCTCGGGGGATGTACGAAAAGATGTGTGACAGCTCTGGCGACTCTACTGGGGAATTCTAGAGTTCGAGCTTAAAATGGTTGTTATCTTTGGCTTTTATCTGAGTTTTATATTACCTGTTATGCTTAATGTGCTAAATGCCGCCCTTACCGCTTTAATATTATTTGAACTATTTATAAATTATTCCGAACCCTTCTCTTCTTATCTTCGGGACGTGCACGCTGGCCGTGACGTCCTATTCTGTTAGTGTCTTACTATTAAATAAGAAAGAGGACGGATAAATTACAAAGCCGGGTGGCCTTTTAGTGCCTTGTACGTAGCCCCCTCCTCGGCTTGAGTTGTCCGCTCGGGTTCACCAGTCTAGACCAATACTCAGGTTTTGACTTAGAATAACATGACCTCATGCCGGATCCCAAGTAGAAACGTTATTTTTGTATCATGTGCATTTGACTTAGGGGACTCAACATAGGGGTTGGGTCCGTCTAGTACAGGTGACCTCGAAGTCAATGACCATCCTGATGCATAAATTACATGCTACCTGTGCATTATTTCATCTCGGTTTGCGTGTTGACCGGCTATTAGAGTAAAATTTGAAAATTGAGAAATGAAATAATGAAGGGTGAGGTATAAAAATCGAGGGTCGTCACACATTTTTAAAAAACCTGGTGTCCAAAATAAGGCGAAATGCTGCCGAAATTTTTGAAAAAATAAAAAAAAAGAAGATAAAGAAAATAAAAAATTCTAATGTCAAGATCAAGGAAAACAAAAAAAAAATCAAAAAAAAAGGGGAATTTTGGAAAAATTGAAGTTCAAAATATATTGTCTTTCTAAAATGAAAAAAAAAAGAATAAAATTGCTAAATATTTGCTTTCTTACTTTTGAAAGTGCGAAGTATTTTTCTTTTTGTAGATAAACGAAAATTCAAAAAAAAAACATTTTCCTTACTTTTTCTGAGTGTTATTTTCTTGCTTTTATAAAATAAAAGTCCAAAAAACGAGTTCAAAAGGTATATTTTGCTTAGAAAAAAAAATATATTCTTTCACGATTTTTAATAATAAAGTCTTAGGAATTCAGGGTGTTGAAAATTTTTCTCCCTCCCTTGAAAAGATGAAACAAAATTCAAAAATAATTTTCTTTTACTTTTGAAAATTTCCAAAGTAGTCATTCTTGAATCATAATAAAAAAAAAATTCAAAATCCAGGGGTACCCCCCTTTTCTTCTTTTAAGTATTTTATTTCAGGAAATTTCGAAAACAAAAGTCATTAGGTAATATGGTTTTGCATAAATAGCCCAAATGTCTTCAAAAGGACGCTGAAAGGCTGTTTTTTCAAAAAAATGATCACTTATTTCAATTTCTGGCTATCTAGCAAACACGCCCTAAAATATTCTATTTTGAAGTGCTGAAGGGCCGTATTGGCAAAAGTAGCCGTGTTATTTAAATTTTTGCAAGATGACGCCTTTTTGTAAATAGTAAAAAGAAAAAGAATTAATTAGTTAATAAAGACAAAACCAGAAAATGATCAAAAAAAAAATCAAAAAAAAGAAGCAAGAGCAGGATGGGAAGAAAAGAGTGAAAATTAGAAAATCGAAAAAAAGAGAGAATTTTTTAGCGTGATAAGTAAAGCCGGGATGAAACATGCGACCGGATGAAACATATAGGAACACATTTAACTGCTTAGGTGCATCGCACCTCAACGTGCGATTACCTATCTGTTATTTGTTCGATCTAATCGGTTTGTTTTTGAGATTAGGTTTCTTTAGGACAGGTGGTTAGTTTGTGGACATCTTGGCAAGCCATCCTTACTATACTCGATCAAAACGCCGAGTAGCTATGGCCAACAAGGAGATAGAGACTGAAATGGTAGACCCACCGAGAGGGGTCGTGGAATCGGAGTCGGAGCTGCAGGAGGAGGTTAGGAGGTTAAAACACCAAATGGCGGAGATGTACCAAGCCTGGATGAAAGGGCACCCACCATCTTCATTCCCAACCAACTATACAGAAAACCCCACTTCCATCCCACCACTCTCCCAATCGCAAATGGCCCATGTCGTCGATCTCTCACCACAGCATGCGCCGGGCTTTACTCCTTACCACAATTTTCCTGGTCCATCAACTCAAACTTTCCATGCTCCACCGGCTAAAACAAATCCATACCCTGCCCCGCCAACTGCTCCCATTTTTGTTCCCCCTCCACAAGCAACACTTCATCGATCTTCCAGTGAACCCGTGTTTTCGGCCCTGGATACTCATTACCATACCCCGGAGCCCACTTTTAAGATTTCGGACCCTTACTCTTACAACCCCCACTTTGAGCAACATGTTGAGACCGATAAGCAACTCAAGAGTGCCGAACAGGAAGAAATGTCCAGAAAGCTACAAAGTCTGGAACAATCCTTGAGGAACATACAAGGATTAGGAAATCAAGTGAGTGTGGCATACAAAGATTTATGTTTGTTTCCTGATGTGCAATTGCCCGCTGGATTTAAAATGCCCAAGTTCGACTTATATGACGAACATGGGGATCCTGTTTCTCACCTGAGGGGCTATTGCAGTAAGATGAGAGGCGCTGGTGGGAAAGATGAACTGTTGATGGCTTACTTTAGTTAGAGTTTGAGTGGAGCTGCCTTGGAGTGGTATACCCCTCAAGATGGTAGCAAGTGGTATACCTGGGATGATATGGCTCAGGCTTTTGCCCGGCACTTTCAATATAACATAGACATTGTCCTAGATCGCTTGTCCTTGACCAAAGTGGAGAAAAGGCCAAGTGAAAGTTTCAGAGAGTATGGTTTCCGTTGGAGGGAGCAGGCCGCACGAGTCAATCCTCCAATGGAAGAAGAGGAAATGGTCAATTATTTTCTTCAGGCTTTGGAGCCCACTTACTATGGGCATCTGATTTCAGCTATTGGTAAATCTTTTAATGATGTTGTAAAAATGGGAGAGATGGTAGAAGAAGGACTCAAATCAAGCACGATTGTGAGCTATTCCGCCATAAAGGCAACCACCCAAGCAATACAAAGTGGTACTGGGAGTTTACCAGGGAAGAAGAAGAAGGAAGATGTAGCAATGTTCGTCTCTGGGTCATGGCAAAGTCAAAGAGGTCCACCCCGTCAATATATCCATCCATGCCCTCGTCCCCAAACTTACACTCCAGATCCATATATACCCATCCGCATTACTTTCCCTCGTCCAGCCCCCGCGACCCCGTCAGACCACCTCAATACTTTGTCCATCATACACAATCATATACCCAACCCCTCCTTACCAACATTGGCGTACTTCTGCCCCACAAAATTCCTACCAAGCTCCACAAAATACTTATCCACCTCCACCCCATTACCAAAACACAAGTGGTCCGCATTTCCGTCCAAGACCTGAGTTTAGAAAAGAAAAACAACAGAGGAAATAAACTTTCACTCTGCTTGGAGAGTCTTATGCTAGTCTGTATCAAAGGTTGAGACAATTGGACATTTTAAGACGCATTGAGTCAAAAATGCCAAACCCTCCTCCAAAGAACCTTGATTACTCCCAAAGATGTGCTTATTGTTCTGACACCCTGGGTCATGACATAAAAAAATGCTGGCATCTGAAAAGGGCACTCCAGAACTCATCGATACCAACCAGATTGTTGTCCAGAATCCAGACACCCCAAATATCAACCAAAATCCTATGCCGGCTCACGCCGAGACGAACATGATTGAAGTGGTGTACAGAGATGGAGAGCCCAAGAAATCTTACAAATCTATTATGATGATTCGGGCTATTGAGAACAACTTGGTCAACGAGTCGAATTCTACTGAGGCAAAGCCTGTGCCAATTGTAGGAGCTACAGAAAAGGCCAACCCAATCAACCTAAAGTCACCAGTACTAATTGTGAAAGGGATATCCAAAGATGTCAAGGCAAATCCTGAGGTTCCAAAAGTGATAGTGCAAGGGGTTTCCAGTAAACCCACCATGGTCGTGAAAGGGGCGCCCACCACCCCTATTGTCATTAAGCCTGTAGCCCAGATGCCAGTAAAGGACACCAAAGCTGTTCCATGGAATTATAAGAAAGTAATAGTGACTTACAAAGGTAAAGAAGTGGATGAAAGTGTGAATGAGACGGGAGGTTTGACTCGTTCCTGGAGGTGTTTTACTCCAGAGGAATTGAGGAAAACGAAGCCATCTAAAGATAACCAGTTGCCAATAAAGAAGCTGGTCACCGAGGAGGAGACCGAGGAGTTCTTAAATAAAATGAAGGGGCAAGACTATTCTATCATAGAACAATTGAATAAAACACCAGCCCAGATCTCTCTTCTATCACTGCCGATACATTCCCAAGAGCACCGCAAGGCTCTGATGAAAATCTTGAATGAAGCACATGTCCCTGATCAAATCACCATGAATCATCTAGAGAAGATAGCTGGTATGATTTTTGAGTCAAACAAGATTACCTTCTCAGATGATGAACTTCCCATTGAAGGCACAGAGCACAATCGAGCTCTATATTTGACAGTAAAGTGTGAAGAAGCGGCTGTTTCAAGGGTTTTGGTGGACAATGGGTCTAGTGCAAATATCTGCCCGTTGTCTACCTTACAAAAGCTGAAAATTGGTACTGACAGGATCCGTTTGAACAACGTATGTGTCCGAAGATTTGACGGAGGAGGCAAGAATTCTGTTGGAGATATACTGCTTGAAATATCAATAGGCCCAGTTGAATTCACCATGGAATTCCAGGTGCTGGATATAACCGTCTCTTACAATTTGTTGCTAGGAAGGCCTTGGATCCATGCAGCTAAAGCAGTCCCATCCTCGTTACATCAGATGGTGAAGTTTGAGTGGGATAGACAAGAAATAATCGTGCATAGTGAGGAAAATCTGCCAGTCGAAAACAACACAATTGTGCCTTACATTGAAGATGATGATGATAAGGGGCCATGGGTATTTCAAACTTATGAAACAGTGTCAGTTATGAAGATTACTGAAGGTGAGCACATTCGAAGCCCCAGGTTATCCTCTGCGTCCATCATGGTCGCGACCGAAATACTGAAAAATGGTTTTATGCCGGGTAAGGGCCTTGGGTCATCACTACAAGGTTCTGTGCATCCAATATGCTCCAAAGGAAACTTTTGTACATTCGGTCTGGGATTCACGTCCACAAATGAAGATATAAAAAGGCTCAGAAATTCGAAACAAAATGTATGGTCTCTCCCCAAGCCCGTCCCACACATCTCCAAATCTTTTGTCAAGACAGGAGCCGAAAGACATCCGACTCCCTCAATCCTGAAACTGGTAGTTGATGTGATGAAGACTTAATCAGAAGGTTCCAAAGTTTGTTTGAAGAGGTCAATATGGTTGAGATCGGTGAAGGTTCTAGCAAGGTGGATGTGCAGTTTGTTGGCCCAAACGTGAAGTTTAGCAACTGGGAAGTTACTCCTGTTCCCATCAGGAAGGAGTTTTGGTAGTTCGCTTTATTTTTCTTTCCCGCTATCTTGTTTTATGTCAGAGTTGTAATCCAAATTTCTTTTCTCAGTTTTACTTATTGTAATGATCAAATCCTTCCATCATTTTATTTAATGCAATTTCCCTTCTTTTTTTTTTTTAATTATTCTTGGTAATGTTTTATTTTGTTCTTTTGTACAGTTCTTTTTATACCGGTTGCAGTGACATGACATGCATGAATAGTTTTCAGCCGAATCCTAAAAGCCAATCTAATTCTGAAATAACGATCCAAGAGATAGAATATGATGAGGAAATAGAATATGATGAAAAAGCGGCATTTGGGCAAATCAGTAAAGAGCTAAAATAATTTGAGGAAAAACCGAAACCTAACTTGAGCGAAACTGAAGCAATTAATTTGGGGAACCAGGATGATGTCCGGGAAACCAAAATAAGTGTGCACGTAGAACCCCAACTGAGGGAAGAAATAATCAAATTATTATTCGAATACAAAGACGTCTTTGCATGGTCGTACGATGAAATGCCGGGTTTGAGCACTGATCTGGTACTCCATAAATTGCCAACTGATCCAACACTTCCCCCTGTCAAGCAAAAGTTGCAAAAATTTAAAACAGATATGAGCGTAAAGATTAAAGAAGAAGTCACAAAGCAGCTTATTGCAAAGGTCATTCGGGTTACCCGATATCCCACTTGGCTAGCTAATGTCGTGCCAGTACCAAAGAAAGATGGTAAAATCAGGGTTTGTGTGGATTACCGTGATATCAACAAAGCGAGCCCAAAGGATGATTTTCCATTGCCCAACATTCATATTTTGATTGACAATTGTGCTAAGCATGAGATCGGTTCCTTTGTGGACTGCTATGCAGGATATCATCAGATTCTGATGGATGAGGAAGATGCAGAAAAAACAGCGTTCATCACACCATGGGGGACGTATTGTTACCGGGTAATGCCTTTCGGTTTGAAGAACGCTAGGGCAACTTATATGAGAGCAATGACCACCATCTTTCATGACATGATGCACAAAGAGATTGAAGTCTATGTGGATGATGTAATCATAAAGTCAAAAAAGCAATCTGATCATGTCAATGACTTGAGGAAATTTTTCCAAAGGCTCCGCAGGTATAACCTTAAGCTCAATCCAGCAAAATGTGCATTCGGTGTCCCGTCCGGGAAATTGTTGGGATTTGTGGTTAGCCGACGTGGTATTAAATTGGATCCATCAAAGATCAAAGCCATCCAGGAGTTACCACCGCCAAGGAACAAAACAGAGGTGATGAGCCTACTGGGAAGATTAAACTACATCAACAGATTTATTGCTCAGCTCACGACTACTTGTGAGCCCATTTTTAAAATGCTAAAGAAGAATGCCGCAGCCAAGTGGACTGATGAATGTCAGGAGGCATTTGAAAAAATTAAAAGGTACTTGTCAAATCCACCTGTACTGGTTCCACCAGAGCCAGGAAGACCTTTGATCCTTTACTTGACAGTCTTGGAAAACTCTTTTAGATGCGTATTGGGTCAACATGATATCACAGGAAAGAAAGAGCAAGCGATCTATTATCTTAGCAAGAAGTTCACTGCTTATGAGGTTAAGTACACCCTACTTGAGAGGACATGTTGCGCTTTGACTTGGGTGGCACAAAAGTTCAAGTATTACTTGTCCTCCCATACCACTTATCTCATCTCTCCCATGAATCCTCTGAAATATATTTTTCAGAAGCCTATGCCCACAGGAAGGCTTGCCAAATGGCAGATTTTACTCACTGAGTTCGATATCTTTTATGTGACCCGGACCACCATGAACGCCCAAGCTTTAGCCGATCATCTGGCTGAAAACCCGGTGGATAATGAGTACGAGCCGTTAAAGACATACTTTTCTGATTAAGAGGTTATGTCCATTGATGAGGTTGGTCATGACGAAAAACCTAGTTGGAGACTTTTCTTTGATGGAGCAGCTAATATGAAAGGAGTCGGAGTAGGTGCTGTACTTATCTCTGAAACAGGGCAACATTACCCTGCAACAGCTCAGCTTCGATTCTACTGCACCAACAATATGGCAGAGTACGAGGCATGCATGTCCAAGAAATATTGGTTTTGGGAGATTCAGATTTGCTGGTCTACTAGATTCAAGGAGAGTGGGAGACTCGGGATTAAAGCTCATACCTTACCGACAATACTTGCATGACCTTTGTCAGCAATTCAGGTCCGTGGAGTTTAAGCACATTTCCAGGATTCACAATGAGGTTGTTGATGCTTTAGCCACTCTAGCATCCAAGTTACATCATCCAGACAAGGTTTATGTTGACCCCATACATATCCAAGTTCATGATCAACATGCCTATTGCAATATGGTAGAAGAAGAAATTGATGCGGAACCTTGGTTCCATGATATCAAGGAGTACATCAGGTCATGAGTATATCCAACACATGCTACAGGTGATCAGAAGAGAACCATTCGACGTCTGGCCAGTGGATTTTTCCTGAATGGAGGAATCTTATACAAGAGGACTCCGGATTTAGGATTGCTGAGGTGCGTAGATGCCAAAGAGGCCTCAACTATCATGGCTGAAGTGCATTCTGGAGTTTGCGGTCCACATATGAACGGGCATGTATTGGCGAAGAAGATACTTCGAGCAGGTTATTATTGGCTCACCATGGATCGGGATTGTATCAGTTTTGTTCGCAAGTGTCATCAGTGCCAGGTACACGGTGATCTGATTCATTCTCCTCCCTCGGAATTGCACACGATGTCTGCACCATGGCCCTTTGTTGCTTTGGGCATGGATGTTATTGGGCCTATTGAACCGACAACATCAAATGGGCATAGATTTATTCTGGTAGCCATTGATTATTTCACCAAGTGGGTCGAAGCTGTAACTTTCAAGTTTGTGACCAAGAAGGCAGTGGTGGATTTTGTTCATTCAAATATCATTTGCCGATTCGGGATTCCCAAGGTGATCATAACAGACAATGCTGCTAATCTTAACAGTCACTTGATGAAAGAGGTATGCCAACAGTTCAAGATTATGCATCGGAATTCCACTCCGTACCGCCCTAAGGCAAATGGAGCTGTTGAGGCTGCTAACAAGAACATAAAAAAGATATTTCGTAAGATGGTCCAAGGTTCTCGACAATGGCATGAAAAATTACCTTTTGCATTGTTGGGTTATCGCACTACTGTTCGCACCTCAGTGGGTGCAACTCCTTATTTGTTGGTGTATGGGACTGAAGCGGTTATACCTGCAGAAGTTGAGATTCCATCTTTGTGTATTGTCACAAAAGCTGAAATTGATGATGATGAGTGGGTCAAGACCCAACTTAAACAATTGAGGTTTATTGATGAGAAAAGATTGACTGCCGCATGTCATGGTCAGTTGTATCAGAAAAGAATGGCAAGAGCATATAACAAGAAGATGCGCCCCCGGAAATTCGAAGTTGGTCAGATGGTGCTGAAACGTATCTTGCCTCACCAGGCGGAAGCCAAAGGCAAATTCGCCCCGAAATGGTATGGACCATTCATTGTGACCAGAGTTTTGCCAAATGGTGCTTTGTGTTTAACAGATGTAGAAGGCAAATGTGTAGATACGACTATTAATTCTGATGCTGTTAAGAAATATTACATATGATTTCTTGTTTATCTCTAATTGTACTCAGCAAGTTCAAAGATTGAAATGAAGAAGGCATTTTGTTCAGCTATCCAAACACTTCTATCACTCGTTGCCCTTTTGAGCTTTACTTATTCTTCATTCAAATTCCTCTTTTGGAATCAATAACAAGAAAGAAAAGAAGAAGAAAAAACAAAAAAGAAAAAGAAAATGAAAAAGAGAGAAAAAGAAAATGAAAAATAAAAAAAAAAGGAAAAAGAGAAAGATAGAACAAAAACAAACAATTTCTGGTTTGAACTACGTCTGACCTGATTCCTGTTTAAGGATACATAGGCAGCCTCACGGCTCGATCTCATCAAAATAAAAATAAAATTTCCCCAGGCCCAAAAGAAAATTTGGGCAGCAGTTTTGGATTTGAAAAAGATTTGATTCCAAAAGTTGTAATTTCCATCCCTGTTACATCCAAGTTATTTTGAGCCTTCATGCCACACCTTTCTTTCTAACCCTGTCCAAAAGCCTACATTACCATCCAAAGAAAGACCTTCCAATCAATCTTTGAGGATGCCGGGTCAAGCAAAATTGAGATATGGTTATATCAGGGGCAACACTTCGTTCGGGGTGCACGAAAGAAAGCTAAAATGAGAAAGTCTTATCGGTGAAAACCCTCACGGGCACCATAAGGCGATGGTGAGATGAGAGAGAATTGAAAATGAGAAAGTCTTATTGGTCAAAACCCTCACGGACACCATAAGGCGATGGTGAGTTCAGAGAAAAATAGCAAACAGAACGAGATCATTGAAAGATTGGTTTTGGGAGAGTTGGATCTACAACATGAATTGGGTGCGATTGGTCGGACGGATTAGGCTGACTGATCTAAAATGCATGTCATAATCACTGGAACCGGCCAATTCCTTCAGATAAGTCTTTCTAAATTTCCTCCATATAATCGTTCATGTCCACGATTTTCCTTTGTTTCCTTTTGATCATAGAATCATTACATTTCGTTTATCGAGTATGTCTCTGTAAGTTTCCTATGAGTTAGCCATGTTGAGTAAGCGGGAAAGGATTTCAAGCTTACTACCAGCTTCTCAATTGCATAAAGCGGAACTTGGCCAAGCATATCGCCAGGGAAGTTAACCAAAGGTCAGGCGATAAGGCAAGTTTTGGAATTTTGGAGAATACAAGAATGAAACAACATTCAGATTAATGGGTAATGCAATAGATGAGGGTAGGAGATTAGAGTTGTTCCGAGAAAATGCAAGTCGACCCCAATCAAAGGTCAAATAACTCTGTGCTCATTCAAATCCCCGCCAAGCCAAAATGGGATACATTCCTCAACAGAGGCAATTTCCAGTAAGGATGCCGCAAACTAACCACCCCGTTTTAAACTAATAAATGTTATTTGTTTGAAATAGAGGACATAGAAGTTGTCAATCCACAAAAGACAAGAATCGAAAAGCAAAATTGCTACGCAAGCGTTCCCCAAACAGAGAGCACGGCTCAGGTAGATTTAGCTTTTAATTTTCAGGACCCTCATGTATAATGGGATTTAATTGTTAGTCTCAGCCCTCCTGGATAATGAGATCTAGTTTTAGTTTCAGTAGCAGGCGCCCACCTGGATAATGAAGGAATATGTTTTAGTTTTAATTTTCAGGACCCTCCTGGATAATGGGATTTAGTTTTTAATTTCAGTAGCAGGCGCCCACCTGGATAATGAGGGAATTTAGTTTTTATTTCAGTAGCAGGCGCCCACCTGGATAATGAGGGAATATGTTTTACTTTTAACTTTTAGGACCCTCCTGGATAATGGGATGTAGTTTTAGTTTCAGTAGCAGGCACCCACATGGATAATGAGGGAATATGTTTTAGTTTTAATTTTCAGGATCCTCCTGGATAATGGGATTTAGTTTTTAATTTCAGTAGCAGGCGCCCACCTAGATAATGAGGGAATTTAGTTTTAATTTCAGTAGTAGGCGCCCATCTGGATAATGAGGGAATTTAGTTTTAGTTTCAATAGCAGGACCCTCCTGGATAATGGGATTTAATTTTGTTTCAGGACCCTCCTATATAATGGGATTTAATTTTTAGTCTCAGGACCCTCCTGGATAATGGGATCTAGTTTTAGTTTCAGTAGCAGTACCCTCCTGGATAATGGGAATTTTGTTTTGGATTTCAGTAGCAGGCGCCTACCTGGATAATGAGGGAATATGTTTTAGTTTTAATATTCAGGACCCTCCTGGATAATGGGATCTAGTTTTAGTTTCAGGCGCCCACCTGGATAACGAGGGAATATGTTTTAGGATAACGAGGGAATATGTTTTAGTTTTAATCTTCAGGACCCTCCTGGATAATGGGATTTCATTTTTATTTCAGTAGCAGGACCCTCCTGGATAATGGGAATTTAGTTTTTAATTTCAGTAACAAGCGCCCACCTGGATATGAGGGAATTTAGTTTTTAATCTCAGTAGCAGGCGCCCACCTGGATAATGAGGGAATTTAGTTTTAATTTCAGTAGCAGGCGCCCACCTGGATAATAAGAGAACTTAGTTTTTAATTTCAGTAGAAGGTGCCTACCTGGATAATGAGGGAATTTGGTTTTAGTTTCAGTAGCAGGACCCTCCTGGATAATGGGATTTAATTTTGTTTTAGGACCCTCCTGGATAATGGGATTTAGTTTTGAACTTCTCAAATCTTCATGAATAGTGAGACTCAGTTCTTTATAAATTTTAGAAGTCTTTTAGACAGTAAGTTCTAAGTCCCCGCAGATATGGCTAAGCTCCAAACTGGGGCAGAAAGTTTGTTGTTTGTTTTAATGTCATGATAGTAGGCACCCACCTCGATAATGAGGGAATACAATTCAAGTTTCACCAGCAGGAGCCCGCCTGAAGAACAGGGTCAAGTCAAGTCAAGTCAGGAATGGCAAAGCTCGCATCAAGAATGTGAATCAACAGTTCGAGATGCACAATAAGATTCAAGATCAAGTTTCAAGAAGTTCGTAGATAGGAATCTTGTAATTCATAGCTGTTAGATGTAGTTAGTTTAGCTTCTTGTTTTCCATTTTGGTGTAATAAGGAGCGCAACAGACAGTATCAGCAGCAGCAACGCAATCACAGCTTCTCGGTAGTTCCATCTATCAAAAATTTCAGAACTACACTGACCTGATTCCTTCATAGCTAAGGATATGTTGGCAATCCCTTAAGTAGGATTCGGTCAAGCTCCTTTCAATTCGGGTAGGCAAAAATCCCGCATAATTGCTCATTTTGTCTTCACCCGAAAGCTCTTCGTGCTTTCGAGCAAAGAGGGGCACCTGTGAGCACGTGATTTTTACCATACCTGAAATACTTTTATAAAAAAATATTAAGTAATTTTTAATTAATCATTAGTCATTTTAGGATTTCATTAGGTTCTTAATTGCTCAATTGTTAGTTAATCAATTCATGCTAAAAATCATGCATTTAGGATTTAGGTTGCATTTTAGAATTAAGTTGGTAATTAATCATTTTACAAGAAGAGAAAAACCATAAGATGGCCCACTTTACACTTCCCTCAATTTAATCTTTAATTCAAGGGTTAATTTAATTTTTTATAAATAGGTAATTAGATTAATTTGGCATTGAAGTGAATTAAGATCCTTATAACTAATTAGTTTAATCACAAAATTAAAAAAGGGATTAGAAAAGAGTAGTTAATACAATTAAAGATGAAATAAGAAAGTGATTCGGAATGGGCCGGTTTTTCTTAAATTTTCGAACTGAGCCCAAATAGTTTTTCTTACCCTGTCAAGCCCAAACCCCTTTTTGTTCTTACCCAATCTGGACTGTTGATCACAATGAGATCAACGGCCCAGAATCATCCTAACCTAAATATAAAATCATCCTAAACTAAAACCTAAACCTAAAAACCTTTCCTCTCCCAAACCCACCTCCGCCGCCGACCCTCCCACCGGAAACCATCCAGACTCGGACGAGTTGAAACCCCAACTCGTCCTTGGTCCCCCCCCTCTCGCCACGTACCCTAGCCCTAACAAACCCTGACAAACATGTTTACACTCGAGTGTTTGGCGGATTTGGGACCACTTTCGGAACGAATGGGGGCCGTGGATTGATTATTAATCAATCCTCGCTTTCCATTTGTCCCGATTCGGTTTTAAAAGGGAAGATTTGGAAGATTCTCGGCAGGTTAAGGTTTGGGATTTTTCTTTTGTTTTTCGTTTTATTCTTTCGGGTTTTCTTGGGGAAAAGGTTTGGGGGGTAGGTCTTATATATATTAAGAGTTTTGTTCACAAAAGGGGTCGGGAGAAAAATTGAAAAAAGAGAAAAACAGAGTAAAGGATAGGAGAAGAAATTGAGAGGAAAGAAAACAGTGAAGGAGAAAAACAGAAAAATAGTAAACTAGAAAACAGCAAAAAAAACGGAGCAAAAACAGTGAGCGGAGGAAACAGCGAAAGAGAAGAAAAGACAAAGTAAGAAGCAGAGGGTCGCTCGATTGCCGTTGTTAACTGCTGTTGAGTGTCGAGCGTTAATTAGGTATGTTTCACGCTATTTTGTGGTTATAAATTATGATTAAAATGCCTTTGTTCAAATAAGTGTTATTTACCTTCTTCATTAGATGATGACTCTGTTATTTTCCCGCTTCTAGTCTTAGCCATTATGAATATCATCGTGCCTTAATGCCGTGCTTCATGTCGCTTTGTTTGCTCGTTTATGGGTGTTCCTGTGTTGATTGAATAATCATTGCAATTTTAGTTGAAAGCTCGTTTCTATTAGTGTTATCTGTTTGTGTCTTTGGCTATCGCCATTAAGGACATGTCTTTTAAGAAGTGCAAGATAAATAATGAGTTATAAATAGTCAACAAAATGAGTAGTTTCACTGTTTTAGAGTTCGCGCTATGATTAATCTGTCTATTTGCATGCTCAAAGTCTGTTTAGATGCTGGCTTAACATATGGGAGGTCGTTCAAACAGAGTGAGAGGGAAGTGATCCTAAGCTTGAAGTCTGTCGGAATACTGACTTAATTTCTCTTAAGATCTACTTATGTTCCCCTGTGTTGCTGTTCTTTGATCATCTCAGTGCCTGCCCTTTTGTAATTGGGCTTATCTAGTTGGAAGTTGCTTGAGGTATGTTAAATAGTCACTGACCGTGGTTCAACTTGGGTCCATTTTATTGAGATTTGGTTTTTGAGATGGTGCAGTTTTATACTAATTTAAGTGTATTCAATTTTGCCTAAGGACCTATGCTGATGCCTGGCATTTGATCTATGACTGTTCATATTTACAAAGTATGTTGTATCTTTAATATAATTTTGGTATGTAATTGTACTCATTAGTTCAATCACTGTGTTTATAAATGAGTTGTGTAAATTAATCTATTTTAGGATGATTGCCATGGAAAGGGTGTTATTAATGTAAAATTCAGGGTATAGCCATCTTTTACAAGCTTACCGGCTGTATTTGCAAATGGTCTCATTTCTGTTTGGATTTATACTTTATAAGAATCATTTACTGGTTGTATTTGCAAATGGAGATGGTGTTATTAAATGAACTGACTGTTAAGTATTATCAACAAAATCCCCTAAATTAGTAGAGGTGCGCCATATAATCAATAACAAACGCTTATGGCCCTCTTAATCAATTAAATGAGCTTTGGCTCCTCAAATTTAGTAATTATATCTCCAATGCAATTAATTATGTTGCCACTATGGGTACGGTTCCCGTGACATAGTGACAATACAAACTTCGGGAGTGCCTCTTAGGTGGCCCGATTTAAGCAATTTTGAATAATAAAAACTTTAAAACTAATTTAAGGCGCGCCATACTAAATGAAATTACAAATATATGGCCCTCGCTAACCAAACACATAGAAAATCGAGGTGCGCTATTTAGCAAATTCCATGGCCTTCGACAAACTGGAGACGCGTAATTAGTTTTTGGCGCATTAGTATATTAACTTAATTTCCTAAATTCAGGAGCGCATTTATGTGACATATTTTGATTAACATCACAAATTTTTCGGTAAATTTTAAAAGCGGAATAAAACAAGGCAAAAACGCACTATAGGTTAATAACAGGTGTAAAAATCAAATAATAAGCCAATTATAACAATAAGCGACCGTACTAAAACCATGGAACCCGACGGTGCCTAATACCTTCCCGCGGGTTAACAGAATTTCTTACTTAGAATTTATGGCTCGCAAACTTCAAAAGAAAGTCGAAACTTTCCTCGATCTGGGATAAGAAATAAATCGGTAACTTGGAACACCAATTAGAATATTCCAAGCGGCGACTCTAAAAATCAAATAAATAATTAAATGTCACTTTAATTGGAAAAACTTATTTTTATACATTTTTTCTCCTCGGGGGGTGTACGAAAAGAGGTGTGACAAAGTGCATGAAGAGTTAGAACTTAGATAGGATTGTTTGGAATTAGTGCCGCAGTGGCTGTTTTCTTGAAAGTGGATATCCAGATTCATAACATTGTTCGGTGGCTATATTTGTAATCAAAAGTGGTCTCACTGTAAATCTGGATTGTGGTTAGTTCATTAGAATAGTGGTTATGTTCATAATCATATAGATTGGTTCGTTTTAAGACCATTATTCTAGTGACAGATTTGTTGTACTGTAAATTGTAGCTTATTTTACTAAGCTGGCTATGCTGAAATAATGCTGCTAATGCAAAAATCCAGATTATAATCGTAGTTGTGAATTTAATGGCTATGCTTGGCAACTAAACTATGATTGGCTTGTTTTAAGAAGTCTTTTGTACTGTTAATGTAAAGTTTGGCATGTAATTATATTTATAATTTGATAGCTGTGTTTGTAACTAAGTTGGACTGACTGATCAAAATTAAGATAAATATTATAGAAATGGTGCTATTAACGTAAGATTTAGAGTACAATCATCTTTACGAACTACTGGCCATGTCTGTAATTGAATATCCCTCATGTGAATCTGTGCATTTTAAGAATTAAGTAGGGCTGTTTTTTCGAAAAATCAGTTTCAAATTCAGTTGTTTATTTTACACAGCCCCTGGCTATATTTGCAAATCATCTTATGTTAGTTGATTGGTATTGGACTTAATCCATTACTCATTGGAAGCTAATTGGGCTGATTGCTAATAGGACTTCTTCATAATGCATAACAATAAAATTTCTTATGAATTAATAGGGGTGTGCCATACAATTAACAACGATCACCAATGGCCCTCTTAATTAATTAAATGCATGATTAGAGTAAGTAAGCTTTAACGCTTCAAACATTAGTAGCTTGTTTCTGAGCACAATTAACTACATTGTGGCTATGAGTACGGTTCTCGTGACATAATAACAATGTCAATTTCGAGGTTGCCTTTTAGGTGACCCGATTTTAACAACTTTAAATAATAAAGTCTTTCAAACTAATTTGAGGCATGTCATACCAAACAAAATTTACAAACACATGGCCCTCATTAATTAAATATTTAGAAAAATCGAGATGCGTAGTTTAACGAATTTCATGGCCCTTGAAGACTAAAAACATGTAGTTTGCTTTAAGCGCGTTATTCCAATAACTTAACTTCCTAAACTCGGGTACGCATTTTTGCGAGCCAAATCCAAAATCTCAAATGTTAAATTAAAAAGTGTTACAAATTGCGGGTGCATTTATGTGTGACGACCCGTTTTATGTCCCGTTTTATTTCGTTATCTATATTGTATGAAATCAAGTTGAATAAGTTGCATTCAGGGTGGAATCGGTAAGAAATGAGACGCTTAGTCTCTTTCAAGAAGGCTTACGTTGTAAAAGTGAACCGTATGTTGACTTATGAGTTAGAAGGCTCGGATGTGAATCCTGATGATTCGGTTAGTTTTGGGAGAGGATTTATGACTTAGGAGAGTGACCGGAATGTGTTTTGGAGACCCCGAATAGAACTAGGCTTGAATTGGTGAAGTTCGAATTTTGGCGATTTCCGGTTGATAGGCGAAATTTTGATCCGAAAGTCGGAATGGAATTCCGGAAGTTGCTGTAGCTTCGTTATGTGAAATAAGACTTGTTTGCAAAATTTTAGGTTATTCGGGCGTGGTTTGGTCGGGTTCAGATCAAAAGAACGATTTAGAAATTTTTGAAATCCTTAGACTTGAATCCTATGCGAACTTGATAATACGATGTTGATTTTAGCGTTCCGATGGTTGGAGAAAGTTTTAGTAAGGTTATAGGATATGTGTTCATGTTTGGTTAAAGTCCCGAGGATCTTGGATGGATTTTGAGTGGTTGACGGGGCTTAGTTTTGGCATTTCAAGAAGGCGTCAACATTGTATCTTCAACAATAATTAGTATAAAATTATGAAAATGAACTCCAAATTCAGTTTTGTTTAAAGCATTAGATTCGAATCGAAATTTCGGAGCCATAGCAAAAAGAATCGTCAATTCGGACATCGTATGAGGAAGTTATGCCTATTTTCACGACGAGGAAAAATGTTGCCGACATGTCGATTCTGCGATCGCAGAATCGACATGCGAACCGCATTTTGGTCGCAGAGTGAGGCAGAAACTTGGGGGGAAAATGCGACCAAAATGCGAACCGCAAAGGGGAAATGCGGTCCGCATTTCTGGCAAACCAGATCGCATTTTTGACCTGAAGAAGGCGTTTTAACCCGATTTTCTGATGCTTTTAAGTAGAACTCAATGTTCATTTTGCCCTACAAGATCCAATTCGATACCCACGGAGAAGAACACCCTCAAACAACATAGAATCACCATAAATCCACCCCAAAACCATATTCAAAGTAGATTTTCATGGATAATCTCTTAAGGAAAGGGGTTGTGTCACCTTAGACACACTTGGGGCCATAGAACTCGGATTGAAGCTAATCTTGAAGCAAATATTGGGAGATTTTCAAGAGAAACATCAGGGTAAGTATTCCTAACTAAATTTTTGAGGAATTCCGTCAGTTCATCACTGTTTTTAGCAATTTATTTGGTAATTTAAGTTGGGAAAATTGTGGGAAAACCCTAAAGCTTAGACTTGGGGGTTGGAGGTCGATCCGGTGTCGGAATTCAATAAATTTTATATGCATGGACTCGTATTGGAATGGGTCATTACATTTTGTGGGTTTTGTACGATTACGAGAAGTGGGCCCCACTGTTAATTTTGAGTTTAATTTCGGAATTTTACCTGGAAAATTTGTAAATTCCTATGGAATTGGTGTTTATTATGGTATTGAGCGTATTAAATTATTGTGACTAGATTTGAAGCCTTCGGACGCAAAGTTTCAAGGCAAAGGTTTGTCGGAACCTTGAATTCAATTGCAAAGCGAGGTAAGTGTCCTTTCTAGCCTTAGCTTGAGTGATTAGAAACTATGTGCTAATTGTTAAATTGCTTCTCGTTGAGAACAACGTATAGGTATGGTGACGAGTACCTATACATTGGTGTCGAGCATGACCGTGGGTCGTATATTGATAATTATTGTACAATTAATGTTCTAATTGCTGAATGTTATCCGTGATATTGTTGAGATATATGAAAGTGGGAGCGGGTGGCACGCCTGCCACGAGATATTGTGAATTGAAGGCGGGTGGTACGCCTATCACATGAATTGATCATTGTGATTTTTCCTATTGATTATGGGTTTATGTTTCTCCTTTTCGTCATAATTTAGATTGATAAATGAACTAGTTGAATAAGAAATTGTTGAAAGTCAAATAGAGGTTTCGTGTCTAAGTCATGGGTAGTGTCTTAGGAGTTCATAGGAGCTTAAGGGGTCCGGTGTCATAATAGTAGCGTCGTGTCTAGGTTTAACGAAATGATAATTGGGTTGGGAGGTTAATTGTTGAACTAGACGGTAATTAAGTATTAACATTAATTTAGTTAAATAAGAGTCGAGTATGGTTTGGTTATATCTGATTTCCCCCTGGCCAGGATGATTGTTTGATGTTGTTATTTCCCTAATTGGGAGTTTGATGTGATGCATTGTTCCCTTGCCGGAAACTTATTGTGATTGTTGTGATGATGTAAGTGGGAGCGCACGCCTGCCACAGGATATTATGTAAGTGGGAGCGGGTGGCACGCCTGCCACAAGAGGTTACTGTAAGTGGGAACGGGTTGCACGCCTGCAACAAGAGGTTACTGGAGGTGAAGGTGGCTTGTATTTCATATCATTATGTTAAAGGCCAATTGCAGTTTTCCTCCTTGAATGTTGATGATTTGTTTCGCTTTCATTTGTTGTTATTGCAATGTATGTTTTCTTTTCTCCGTTTAAATTGTTGATGTAATTTTAGTTAACTGTCGTAGATGCATATATGTTATGTCCTAACAGGTTTATCTGGAGTCTGGTCCTAGCCTCGTCACTACCTCGCCGAGGTTAGGCCAGACACTTACCAGCACATGGGGTCGGTTGTGCTGATACTACACTCTGCACTCTTTTGTGCAGATCCCGGCGCCGCATGTGTCGGACAGTAGAGGGCTTCCAGCTTTTGTGTGACTTTCAGGTGACCCAAGGTAGTACTGCAGATGTTCGCAGATCTTGGCGTCTTCTGTCCATTTCCTTTACCTGTTTCTTCCATGTAGTTCAGAAACAGTACTTTTGTTATTTCTTTCAAAACCTTGTTTGTAGTACTCTTAGATAGTCTGTGAAACTGTGACACTCGATCCTGGGTAGTTTGTAAAAGAGATTTTTATTTTTATTTTGAAATATTCTACGCATTTCGCTCGTTAAATTATGTTATTTATTTATGGTTGGTTGTAGTTGAATTGATTTTGAATGAGAACGTGATAAATAATTCGGTTGATTGGCTTGCCTAGCTTTCACTAGTAGGCGCCATCACGACTCCCGAGGGTGGAAAATCCGGGGTCGTGACATTATGTGACGTAATTTCTGACATATTTTGATTAACATTGCAATTCTCCGATAATTCTAAAAGCGGAAAGGCAAAAATAAAATGCACTATAGCCTGATAATAAGTATAAAATAAAATAATAAGCCGATTATAACAATGACGCGACCGTGCAAAAACCACTGAAAATATCATACTAAGAAGTTCTACTAAATTATCAAAGCGTTAATAAGAAGTCACAAAATAAAACAAGAAGTTAACTGTTTACCCTTAAAATTGGATAACAATTGAATTTGTTCGTAGTGCTAAGGATCCGCGAATCAATTTGATACTAAATAAAAATGTGACGCAAATGATTAAAATATTATAAAAGAAAAAGAACAATCAAACCACAAGTATACGACAATCAACGATGAATTGTATGAAATGGAGAAATATCTTGATGAACATTGAATTTAGTATTGGATTCTGATGAACAGTAGAGATCATAACGAATAATAAAGTATATTGCCTTATGTTCTCAGAATTGGTCCTCGTACAATGGAAGGCCTAAACCCCTCTTATAGGTAAATGTAAGAGTTCTAAATAAAGTAGGAAACTAATTACAAGGTAAATCCCACTAATTACGGGGTTGAATATCCTTAAATAATGGCATAACGGCTATAACGGTTGAGATAATTACTCCTGGCGAGATATCCGGGATTGGTGAGATACATGGTCCGGGGCCGATCCTCAATCACGACGCGCCCCCTGGCCGACTATACCGGTTGTCTTATTTCGGTTACTCCATCCTGCGCGACCGACTTGTTGATCCCGAACCGGGGCGGCCTGGCCTCGTATTGTACCCGGACCCGACTTTACTTGGGTGTATCCGACCCAATACAGATAGTCCCCTCGTTTATTGGAGAGTAAGGATAAAAAACGATATGAATTGTCGAATCTCGGGCTCATTAACCAGACGATCGCTACTATCATAAAACGTGTAGTGAAAACACAACTGCCAAAGTCGTTGATCCCCAAAAAGATTCTATATATGACGGCAGCGTAATGACGCGCACAACCGTTGATGTAGGCAATAATTGCCCACCTTTTTGCAGAACCTAGTAACTTTTCCATTGCATTAAATGCGTGCATTTAATGCCGCACGCCTCGTGCTTTGTGCCACTGCTTTTTGAAAAAGTATAAATACTTCCTTCCCCTTTAGATTGGTCCGTTTGTCTTCACGTATTAACTCACTTTGTCTTCACATATTAACTCGTTTTATCTTCACATATTAACTCACTTTGTCTTTTTCAAATCCTCTCTAAGCAGACTCTTCATCTCCTTCTTCGCAAGACCTTCTGAATCCCTTTGCTTCCTTCTGCTTCCATGGCTAAAACATCCAAGTCGGTTCCCCAAAGACAAGCGCCCCCTGCTTAGCCTGTTGAAGAGGCTGAGCCCATCGGTATTGAAGAGCCTTCTGCAGAACCTCCATTGAAGGCCTTCATACCAACAGGATGTTATATAGGCACTGACTTCAAAGTCGAGAAGCCATCTTTTGTGCCCGGTAGGGGTGAACCGGTTTCGGACTATATTAGTTCCATCACCCCACAATACCTTGACAGGGTTAAGGCCGATTGTCATTGGGATGACAAAGAAGTAATAATACCTTCCCCTAATGAGTCCATAACTACATACGTGGAGGGATATATTGTTAGAATATATGCACAACGCTAGAGGGGGGTGAATAGCGTTTTAAAGAGCAATTAAAGTTTTTCGCAATGTAGATGAACAATTTAAATGCTTAAGTGCGAAAACTAAATTGAAAGGAATAAAGTGCGGAAAATAAAAGAGAACGTACACAACGATGTATAGTGGTTCACTACAACTTGTAGCTAGTCCACTCCTCAAGAAGCACCCTTGAGTATTTCACTATCTCCGTTAAGCTCTCGGGTGCTTAACAAACCGTTACAACACGAATACTTGAGTCACACAAGATTCGCCAATGTTAGACTTGCGGGTGCCTAACCAACCATTACAACACAAAGACTTGAATCACACAAGCTTTGCAAATAACAAGGAAGACTCTCTTCCTTACTACAACAAGGGACAACCTCCCTTAGGTGTAGGACAACACAAATGATCACTCAAAAATGAACTCTTACAAGAGCAGATGGAGTGAAGAAATTTTAGCACAAGAACACAACTTTCGACTTCAAGAAAGTGTCTTTGCCGTGTGTACCATTTTGAGTAAAGTGTCTTTGCCGTGTGTAGCATGCCGGTGCTATGTGGCCTACTTTACTACAATAGTGACATATTACATTAGGATTCCACATATATCTAGGGGAGTAGTATTCACTAGGTTTATAGACATTTCTCTTAGGAAATACTACATTGTTTTTCCTAGCATTGTTGTTCAAGGGTCGTTTAGTGGTTTGAGTTCTATACCAAGTGTCTTTCTTTCTAGGCGGTTTATTTCTAGGTTGTTTTTTTGTTTTGCCCAAATTTTTGTTGAATCCTATCCCTTGTTTAGCAACATGCACATGATCAAAAAGAAGATTAAATCCTTCTGAGGCTTATTGAATTTATGAATGGTTGCCTCTAGTTTTTCTATTTGAGCCTTAAGGGATTTACAAGTACTACAAGAGCCATTTGAACTAATAGGTATGTCGGCACTTCTTTTACCGAAAAATTTGTTCTCTTCTCTAAGTCTCTCATTTTCTTTAGACAATTTTTCTACCTCTTTTTCCGAATCTAAGAGATTGTTTTTCAAAACCTTGTTTTTATTTTTCATGCCGATAAATTCGTCATAAAGTTCTTCAAAAGCGTTTTGCAATTCTAATAAAGTATAAGAGTCTTTAGGGAGCTTAGTACTAACCTGTTCATCTTCTTGAGGAGTATCCTCAATGGCCATGAGACAGAGATTTGCGATTTCATCTTCATCGCTTGATTCGTTGCCTGAGTCGTCTGCCTCCCAAGACATGAAAGCCCTTTGCTTATTGTTGGGCTTTTTCTTCTCACCTTTTGCATTTGGGCAGTGAGGTTTGATGTGCCCATTTTCTCCGCATCCATAGCACTTTGGAGGTGCTTGCTTTTGGTCTTTTTATCTCATTCCCTTCTCATAAATTTGTGGAACTTTTTGATGACCATTCCGTACTCTTCGTCATCACTACTTGAGTCTTTGTCTTCTTTGGTTTCCTCTTTTGAGGTTGATGATTTAAGAGCCAAGCTCTCTTTTTTTTTTCATCACCAGAGAAAATAGATTTGTTAAGGTGAGTAGTTTCATAAGTGATGAGATTACCTCTTAACCCGTCATAGGTTACTTTCGTGGAGGCGGTGGCTTCTTGGATTGCATCCACCTTAGATTGCCACTCCGGTTTGAGACTTCGGAGTATCTTTCTTACTAGCTCTTCTTCGGAATAAATTTTTCCTAGAGCGTCAAGATCATTGATTATATTTGAAAACCGTTCAAATGTTTTCTTAATTTTCTCATCATCCTTCATCCTGAATAATTCATATTCATGGGTTAGAAGGTCAATTTTAGTGTTTCTAACTTGGGACGTATCTTCGTAGGTGATTTCCAATTTGTCCCACATTTCCTTTGCCGTCTTGCATCTTGAAATTTTTCGGTAGTCATCCGGATTTACTGCACAGTAAAGCATATTGACAGCTCGTGCATAAGCTTCAACTTTTCTTATATCATCATCATTGTATTCCTTTTCTGCCTTAGGAATTTGCTCGTCACCGTTTTCAATTATTGCCATAATTTGAAATCGGTGGCTCGAACGTATATTCTCATACGTTCCTTCCAGTAGGTGTAGTTTGTCCCATCAAAGAGAGGAGGTCTTGATGTGGATTTTCCTTCACCTAAGCCTCCATATACATTTCTAGAAGACGATGCCATAGATCTTATTCTCAACCGATTAAAGCTTGAAGAGAATTAGGCTCTGATACCAAATGTTAGAATATATGCACAACGCTAGAGGGGGGGGTGAATGGCGTTTTAAAGAGCAATTAAAGTTTTTCGCAATGTAGATGAACAATTTAAATGCTTAAGTGCGAAAACTAAATTTCAAGGAATAAAGTGCGGAAAATAAAAGAGAGCATACACAACGATGTATAGTGGTTCACTACAACTTGTAGCTAGTCCACTCCTCAAGAAGCACCCTTGAGTATTTCACTATCTCCGTTAAGCTTGTGGGTGCTTAACAAACCGTTACAACATGAATACGTGAGTCACACAAGATTCGCCAATGTTAGACTTGTGGGTGCCTAACCAACCATTACAATACAAAGACTTGAATCACACAAGCTTTGCAAATAACAAGGAAGACTCTCTTCCTTACTACAACAAGGGACAACCTCCCTTAGGTGTAGGACAACACAAATGATCACTCAAAAATGAACTCTTACAAGAGCAGATGGAGTGAAGAAATTTTAGCACAAGAACACAACTTTCGACTTCAAGAAAATGGCTCAAAAATTAGCTCAATTGATAATGTAAACTTGAAGCAATGTAATCTTATGATTTGTAAGAAGTGTTGTGTTCAAATGAGGTTTAAGAGGGTGTATTTATAACCCCAAAACCTCATAGATCCGTTGGGGGTCTTGCCAAGCTTTTCATAAGCTTAAACAAGAGTTTTGGGCATTAAAAATTTATGCCCGTTTGTCAAACCATCGATGTTTATATCCTTGCCATCGATGGTGGACAAAAACTAGCCATTTCAGCTCCAACGGATATAAGCGCCATTGATGGTGCCATCGATGGTGACATCGATGGTGGGATGTTTCTGGAAATTTCCAGCTCGAATTTTACTAACAATTTTGATTGTTTTGAAAAACCAATTGTCTTGAAAATGTCTTAATGATTTTTGAAAAAGTTTTTAGACTTGAGCCAAGTTCTTAAAAACTAAAGATGATTCAAAATAACATCAAGACTCAAAATCAAAATCAAGACTTAAAGACAACATCTTTAGTCTTCAATCTTTTTGCTTCATTGACATGTTCCATGCATCAACTTCTATTATCTTAAAAGCTTGACTTGTAGTCATAACAAAGTCCATAGCAATCTTAGTAGCTCGTCAATGATGGTTTGTCAATTATCAAAACCTACAACAAGACACAAAGTCGTTAGTTAAGGTTTGATAAACAAGAATGCGTTTTCCAACATATATTAGTGTATACACTTATCCATTTAAGTTAGGGCCTGTAGATCCTATGATTGTGGATTTTTGAAGGAGGTACAAAGTTACTTTAGCTCAAATACATCCCTCCGTATGGCGTATAATCTACCTTTTTCGTTTCTTTATAGATAAGGTCGAGGGGGGCATCCTTTTACCCTCGACCATCTGCTTAGGCTGTACAGTCCCCGAATGTTCTGAGGGGGACTGATCAAGCTAGCTCGCCGGGCCAGTAAGGCCCCGTTTTTTAGCATAGGTGAGGACAGGGATCGGGGCTGGATGAGCCGATATGTCCGGATTAAGACCTCCGATCTAATCCCTGCTGATAGCATGTCGTTCCCCGAGAAGTGGAACTTGACACGTAAGTATTCTTCTATTTGACCTTTGCATTACCGATTCCCGTCGTATAACATGTTATACCATTTCGTGCAGTCGTCCGTCAATCACCGGCCGGGATCAATGACCTTAAGGATTGGGTCAGAAAAATCGTGGCCCAAAGATCATATTCTGAACGGGCTTGGAGGGAGATATCGAAAGGTCTCTAGGAGGCTAAGAATCATGGTAAGCTTTATTTTGCATTCATATTTCTCAGAACGGCTGACACCGATATTCACATTTTATATTTCACGTATTGCAGGCCGTTCAAAAGATGCCGAGTTGAGGTCGGCAGTTGTTAGTGGGGCAGTTCCTCGTCCCCTTCCCACATCGGTGAAGGAAGGAGGAAAGAAAAGGACAAGAGCTCCTGATCATGCCGAGCCCAAGAAAAAGAAGAGGAAGAAAATGGCGGCTTGTAAGGCCAAAGCCCTCGATGCCGCTGCCGAACTAAGTGAGGACTCTGATGGGGCAGGGAGTCCTAAACATAATAAAAGCCCTCGAGAAGTCCCCGAGCCTACTGCGGAGGGAACCGGTACCTCCCCTGAGATCGATGTCGAAAAGGAGGCAAGGGCCGAAGGTCGAGCCGATGTGCAAGGTTCGGCGCAAAGGCCTTCGGATATTCCCGAAATGGTGCATTCCCCTTCCTTCTCGGAGACGCCCCGGGACACTGGAACTCATAGGCCGGGCAAGGTGCTGGTCACAGCGGGGAACCTTGAAGAATTCTTTGATGGGGTGCCATCGACCGATACTTTCGGCCTCGAGATCCCTCGAAGGAGTCCTCCGGCAGAATCGAGTGCATCTCCGGCTGGTATCAAGTTGGTGGACAAATTTCCCCCGCCGAGTTTGAATTCGGAAAGAAGTCGGGTTATAACCCTTGCTATACCCGAGGATGCCCGAGCATTGGGCCCACCAGTAGGCATAGCAAGCTATATCCACGGTTTGGTAACTTAAGAAGACCGAACCGCCATGAACGCCGTGGACTGGGCTTGCCTGCTTAACGAATCCCAGCAAGCACTGAACAAGGTAAGGATCCTTCTATTCCCCTTAGATTATACGAAGCACTTTAACTTTTATTTCCAAACTGAAGATCCTTTGTTTGAATTTTTCACAGTCTTCGGTGCTTAATCATGAAGTGTTCCTTCGCATCAAAGAAGCAATAAAATTAGAGTGGGAGCGACGCAGTCGGCTTGAGAATGGACTGGCAAAACTCCGAACCGATTTGTCGAGCGCAAGAAAAGAACGTGCCTCTTGCATTGACCAGTTGAAGAAAATGGACACCGGTTTGATCAGCTTCGGTCTGAGCTAAGTGAGGCCAAGGCTGAGGCAAGTAGCTGGAGAATTAAGACTAAGCTTTTCACCGCAGAGACAACGACTCTCCAGGAACGGGTCTCGATAGCTCAAGAAACAATCAAGGCCTTGACCAAGGACAACGAGTACTATCGGGCTCATGCTAAATCATCCAAACTAGAATGGTCGGCCCTGACCAACCGGCTTCAGGAGGCAAAGCTGGAAATCGCCACCAACAAGGCCAAAGCAGATGATTTGATAGCTCAGTATAGAGATGATGCGGAGGTGGCCCAACAACAATCAATGGCGCTGACTGACTATACTCTATGACAGACTCGACTTACTGTGCTCGAGGAACTTCAAGCTCGTGGCTTTGATTTATCCTCAGATATTGAAGAGGCAACGAAAAAAGAAGAGGAAATGAGGAGAAAAGTATTTCCTGAGGAATTTGAAGATGGCTCCGACTGATGATATCTTTGCTTGTTGTGGTCTGGGTGGTGTAATAGCTTCATTTTGTATGATGACTTCTATGAAATATATTTTTAAGCTTGTTTTTTGTTCTTTGACTTTTGTGCATTAGAATATTTTGTCTTGGCATAACTCGTAACCGATAATAAATCCGGCTTCGGCCCTGAAATAGATTCGAAACATATTAATAATTTTCTTAGGCCTTAGCCTCGTTCGAAGCGACAACCAACTTGGCCTTGGCCTTGTTCATAGTGATTCAATCAGATTATCCTTTGCTTCGTTTTCAATCATTAAACTCATAAGAATCGGTGTCATGCCTTAGCAAAATTTTGGACCCTTATCAAATAAGTTCGGTCTTAGTATTAATTTCGAAGTTCTGCTTTTCTTTTGAACTTCGATCAATACGATTTTCGAATTGATCCGGTCTTAGCAGTGAATTGGTTTGACCAAGTAAGAGTTTTCAATCGATTCGGCCTTGGCTGTAAATCGGGATTGCCCATATCGGTCTTAATTCCCTTTGTATTTTGCTAGCTTTGAAAAGGCCTTGGCCTAATTGACCAGTTTCGGAGTTTGCCTTGTTAGGTCTTATTTCGCTCGGTCTTGATGCACATTTTTATCTAATATCGATTAGTGACAGTGCGGAGATAATAAGAAAAGCCCTTAGGCTTGATAACACAATATAGGCATCAAATGACCTTGTTAATATTTGTGTAATTGTACATCTTTGTTGGTCGAAGGCGAGTCAGATCGATCTATTCGGGTACGGCTCTTCTGGCAGTTTGACCCTTACATTGATTCCTAGAGATCTTTACTTTGGCCCCTCAAAATTGATGCGAACAAAGTGAATGTGGCTAAAATTTAATACAGTAGCACGACGTACATGCTGCCTCATTAAAACCTTGCCGAAAAACCCAGATTGGGACAAAACCGGACGAAGGGAAAAAGAGTGCAGCGTGTGCTTTCATCCTTTACGTTTGGTGATCACTTGTTCGAGGTTGATCTAACCTGCATAGGTTAGAGCCGATAAAGAAGTGAAAAGAAGGTAAAAAAAGGGGAGAGTAAGATACCTTAGCAGTAGTATTTCTTTAAATAGCTGACATTCCAGTTGTTCGGTAGCTCTTTACCGTCCAAGGTCCCTAGCTTGTAAGATCCCTTTCCTGTGACCTTCAATATAGTGTAGGGACCTTCCCAATTCGGTTCCAATTTCCCCTCGTTAGGGTCTCGAGTATTGGGGGTGATCCTTCTCAGCACCAAGTCCCCTGCATTGAAGTGTCGAAGCCGAGCTCTACGATTATAGTACCTCTCAATTTTTTGCTTCTGAGCTGCCATCCGAACTAAACGAACCTCTCTTCTTTCATCCTAGAGTTCTAAGCTAATATTCATTGCCTCTTGGTTAGAATTTTCGGTCGCGTATTGGAATCTGACGCTCGGCTCGCCCACCTCGACCAGGATCAAAGCTGGTGCCATAGACCAAAGAGAAAGGCGTGGCTCCGGTACTTGTTTTTTCGGTTGTCCGATATGCCCACAGAATTTCGGGCAACATCTCTCTCCATCTTCCTTTGGCGTCGTTTAATCTTTTCTTCAAATTTTGAAGTACAGTCTTGTTGGTCGATTCCGCCTGGCCATTGCCACTGGGATGGTAAGGGGTCAACAATATTCTTTTGATTTTATTGTCTTCGAAGAATTTGGTTATCTTACTGTCGACGAACTGCTTTCCATTGTCGCATACGATCTCGGAAGGCATCCCAAATCGATAGATGATGTGATCCCAAATGAAATCGACCACCTCTTTTTCTCTAATCTTCTCGTAAGCCTGTTCTTCCACCCACTTAGAAAATTAATCAGTCATAAAGAGGATAAATTGAGCCTTACCTGGAGCTCGAGGGAGTGGTCCTACTATGTCCATCCCCCATTTCATGAACGGCCACGGCGATAAAACCGAATGCAGTGTTTCGGCCGGTTGACGGATAACCGGTGCGTGTCTTTGACATTTGCTGCATTTGCTCACGAACTCCTTAGCATCCTTTTCCATATCGACCCAGTAATAGCCAGCCCGAATTATCTTTCGGACCAATGATTCTGAACCCGAATGATTCCCACAGGCTCCTTCATGTATTTCTCTTAGGATATATTCGGTATCCCCGAGCCAAGACATATGGCTAAGGGTCCTCCAAAGGTTCTTCTGTAAAGAGTTCCATCTCTGGACAGGCAAAATTGGGCCGCCTTCGTACGCAATGCCCTCGATTCCTTGGAGTCTTGCGAGACTTTGCCTGAGCTAAGATATTCTATGTACTTATTTCTCCAATCCCATGTTAGGCTTGTTGAGTTAATCTCGACGTGAACTTCTCCACCACCGATCTCATCAGTTGTACAACTTTTTCGGAGTCGATCTCCTCATCATCGACCGTTGATCCTAGGTTTGCGAAAGCATCGGCCTCACTGTTTTGTTCTCAGGGAACATGCTGCAAGGTCCACTCCTTGAATTTGTGCAAGGTGCCTTGAAGTTTATCCACATATCTTTGCATACGGCCTTCCCTGACTTCAAATGTCTTATTTACTTGGTTGACCACAAGGAGGGAGTCGCACTTGGCTTCAATTATCTCTGCCCCAAGATCCTTGGCTAGCTCGAGACCTGCAATCATAGCCTCATACTCGGCTTCATTGTTAGTCAATTTTACGGTTTTGATAGATTGTCTAATCGTATTTCCGGTTGGAGGTTTTAACACGATACCTAAGCCCGAACGATTTGAATTTGAGGCTCCATCAGTGAACAGAGTCCACACTCCCGCAGGAGTCCCCGATTTAGTCATGAGTTCCCTTTCGACTTGGGGTACGAGCGACTGCGTGAAGTCGGCAATAAAATCAGCCAGGACTTGGGATTTTATCGAGGTTCGAGGTCGATACTGGATATCATAGTCGCTGATTTTGATGGCCCATTTGGCCAACCGGCCCGATAGCTCAGGCTTATGCATGACATTCCTAAGTGGGTAAGTTGTTACTACGCATATTGGGTGACTTTGAAAATATGGTTTTAATTTTCTAGAAGCGCTTAACAAGGATAGTGCTAGCTTCTCTACGTGTGGATACCTAGTTTCAGCTTCCCCTAATGTTCTACTAACGTAATATATGGGGAATTGAGTACCCTGTTCTTCTCGAACTAAAACTCCGCTCACTGCTACCTCTGACACAGCGAGATAAAGATAAAGTAGTTCACCCATGTTAGGTGTATGTAACAGAGGTGAGTTAGAAAGGTACCTTTTAAGTTCTTCTAAGGCGCGTTGGCATTCCGGTCCCCATGAAAATTCGTTCTTCTTTTTCAACAAATTGAAGAACTGGTGACTTCTGTCCGATGACCTGGATCTGAATCGACCCAATGCTGCGATCCGGCATGTGAGTTTTTGTACGGCCTTGACGCTGTCGACGACTTCTATGTCTTAGATTGCTTTTATCTTGTCCGGGTTGATCTCTATTCCTCTGTTCAAGACCATCAACCCGAGAAATTTTCCAGAGCCAACTCTGAACGCACATTTTTCCGGGTTCAGCTTCATGTTGTACTTCTTTAAAATGTTGAATGTTTCCTACAAATGACTAAGATGGTCCTCTGCTTGTAGGGACTTAACTAGCATATCATCAATATAAACCTCCATGGTTTTACCTAGTTGGTTTTCAAACATCTTATTAACCAGGCGCTGATACGTAGCCCCCGCATTCTTAAGCCCGAATGGCATCACATTATAGGAATAGGTACCATATTTAGTGATGAAGGATGTTTTTTCTTGGTCGTCCTTATCCATTTATATCTGGTTATACCCAGAATAGGCGTCGAGGAAACTTAAAGTCTCGTGGCCAGCAGTAGCGTCAATCATACGATCGATGTTGGGCAGCGGGAAGGAATCTTTAGGGCAGGCTCTATTTATGTCCTTATAGTCTACACACATTCTAAGCTTGTTGCCCTTTTTTGGTACCACAACCACGTTAGCTAACCATTCGGGGTATTTTACCTCTCGAATGGACCCTATATTCAAAAGCTTGGTTACCTCTTCTTGAATGAAGACCTGCTTGACTTCGGATTGAGGCCTCCTTTTCTATTTAACCGACCGGAATTTTGGGTCGACACTAAGCTTGTGGGTCGCGATCTCTGGGGGTATGCTGGTCATATCCATGTGGGACCAAGCAAAAGAGCTTTCATTAGCGGAAATAAAAAAGAGTAGTTTAGTTCTGAGCTCGGCCTTTAAACCCGAGCCCAGGTATACCTTTCGATCGGGTGCGTCAGGACGGATCGGTATTTGCTCCAATTCTTCGATCGTTGACTTGGTAGCGTTGGTATCATCCGGGGCAACAAAGGATCGGGGTACCCCGAAGCTGTTTTCATCCGGCTGCTTTCCCTCAAACTCATCGTTCGAAGGCGGCTTTTGTGATTGCTATTTGGCTTTCTGTTGGTGATCGATGGACCTCGATGTTGTTTCTTCTATTGCGAACATCTCCCTCGCTGCATGTTGCTCCCCATAAACGGTGGTGATCCCTTCGACCGATGGGAACTTTAACATCTGGTGCAAAGTTGATGGTACTGCCCTAATGTTATGTATCCAGGGCCTTCCGAGCACGGCATTATACCTCATATCACCTTCAATTACACAAAACCTTGTTGCCTTGGTGGTACCGGCGACGTTCACTATCAATGTTATCTCTCCCTTCGTTGTTTCTGATGCCATATTAAAACCATTTAGTATCCGGACTTCGGAGACGATCTGGTTTGTTAGTCCCAGCTGTTCTACAACCCAGGACCGAATTATGTTGGCTGAACTTCCAGGGTCGATAAGAACGCGCTTCACTCGAGTATCGTGTATCATCATTGATATTACCAGTGCATAGTTATGGGGTTGTGCAAGGCCCTCGATTTCCCTGTCGCTAAAGCATAGAGTTCCTTTGGGTGTATAATCTCGAGTCCGTTTCTCACGGGTGATGGAGATTTTTGTACGCTTCAATACCGGCACTTGGGGTGCGTCCATTCCTCCAATTATCATATTGATGGTGTGTTTCGGCTCCCTTTGATCTGCAGGCTTAACTCTGTTTTTGTAATGAGTCTTTGCCCGGTCACTAAGAAATTCTCGAAGATGCCCGTTCTCAAGTAATCGGGCAACCTCCTCTCTCAACTGTCTGCAATCATTAGTTCTATGGCCATGAGTGCCATGATATTTACATACGAGGGTAGGATCCCTCTTGGCGGGGTCGGTTTGCAGTGGTCTTGGCCATCTGGTGTCTTTGATGCGGCCAATTGCTGAAACCAAGGTTGCCGAGTCAACATTAAAGTTATACTCGGACAGCGGGGGTGCTTCTTGTCGATCATTAATTTTCTCGAAGTTTCCCTTTGGCAACGGCCTTCTGTTCCTTTGGTTCCTTTGGTTCCCTTCGTACCTGTTTTCCTGTCTCGGGATCTTGAGTCCCCTCGACAAAAGCCGTCGATCTTCCGGGTACGGTCGATGTTTGTCTCGGTTTGACCTTGATTCTTGAAAATTGTCTCTTCGAGGTTGATCAAAAGTCTTAGCTGCATAAGAGGAACCCGATGCGACTCCGACCTGATCATCCTCTATCCTGATTTTCGACTGATACCGGTTGTGGATATCTGCCCAGGTGATGGCCGGGTACTCGATCAAACTCTGCTTAAGTTGCCTTGATGCGGAAGAACAACCGGTATTTAACCCTTGGGTGAAAGCTTGTACTGCCCAGTCGTCTGTAACTAGTGGTAAATCCATCCGCTCCATTTAGAATCGGCATACGAATTCCCTTAACGTTTCACTATCATGTTGTCTGACTTTGAATAAATCAGACTTCCTTGTCTCAACCTTAATGGCCCCTGCATGGGCTTTGACAAATGTATCTGCTAACATGGCGAAGGAGTCAATGGAATTCAGTGGTAAGTTTTGATACCATGTCATCGCTCCTTTGGATAGAGTTTCTCCGAATTTCTTCAGGAGGACGGACTCGATTTCGTCGTCCTCGAGATCGTTCCCCTTTATAGCACAAGTATAGGCTGTTACCTGTTCATTCGGGTCCAAGGTTCCGTTGTACTTAGGAATATCGGGCATGCAAAATTTTTTGGGAATCGGCTTCGGAGTGGCGCTGGAAGGGAATGGTTTTTGTATGAACTTTTTGGCATCCAAACCCTTCAATACTGGAGGTGCTCCCGGTATCTGGTCTACCCTTGAGTTATACGTTTCGACTTTTTTGTCGTTGACTTCGATTCTTTTTTCGCCTGTTTCGACCTGCTTGGTTAACTCTTCCAGCATTTTGATAATTCCGGAATTGATTCCCGAACCGCTTTCATCCGGTATCACTATGACCGGTTCATTTTGCTCGGTTGCTGCTTGGGGGGGAGCGTTTTCTATTCTGTCAGGGTTCTGGGTGCGGCTTTGCAGTTGGGCTATAGCTGCTTGTTGAGCTTGTAGCATGTCAAATATTACCCTGAGGCTGATTTCACCCTCTCCGCTTTGTTGAATTTCTGAGCGGTTCTCCCCTCGGACGCTATGTGTTGAGCCGGATGCTTGGTCGGCTTTGATCGCCATCTGAGAATTGACATCGGCTGGGACTTCATGTCCGGGCAAATTGTTGTTTTCCATTTGGTTGTTGATCTCGTTACTG
>MCJB01048051.1:49236-76344 GCA_002018475.1 Nicotiana obtusifolia
CCCCCGATGCTATGCGTCGAGCTGGATGCTTGGTCGGCTTGGACCGCCACTTAAGAATTGACGTCGACTGGGACTTCATGTCCGGGCAAATTGTTGTTTTCCACTTGGTTGTTGATCTCGTTGCTGAAGGGGAGTGATTGTGCCATGATTAATCCATGTCCTGAAAAATAGAGAATTCTGCAAAGAACAAGTATAAAATTGTGTTTTCAAGAAAAGGTGTATCAAAAATTCACTAATATCCTTAGACCCACTGTGGGCGCCAAGCTGTTTACCCTTAAAATCGGATAACAATTAAATTTGTTCGTAGTGCTGAGGATCCGCGAATCAATTTGATACTAAATAAAAATGTGACGCAAATGATTAAAATATTGTAAGAGAAAAAGAACAATCAAACCACAAGTATACGACAATCAACGATGAATTGTATGAAATGGATAAATATCTCGATGAACAGTGAATTTAGTATTGGATTCTGATGAACAGTAGAGATAGTAACGAATAATAAAGTATATTGCCTTATGTTCTCAGAATTGGTCCTCGTACAATGGAAGGCCTAAACCCCTCTTATAGGTAAATGTAAGAGTTTTAAATAAAGTAGGAAACTAACTACAAGATAAATCCCACTAATTACGGGATTGAATATCTTTAAATAATGGCATAACGGCTATAACGGTTGAGATAATTACTCCTGGCGAAATATCCGGGATTGGCGAGATACACGGTCCGGAGCCGATCCTCAATCACGAAGCGCCCCCTGGCCGACTATACCGGTTGTCTTATTTCGGTTACTCCATCCTGCACGACCGACTTGTTGATCCCGGACCGGGGCGGCCCGGCCTCGTATTGTACCCGGACCCGACTTCACTTGGATGTATCCGACCCAATACATTAACATTATTACTAACATACTGCTATTAATTATTCAGGGAAATTCCTTTATCTCACATTTAAAAAAGTACAGTTTTCTTGATGCACAATTAAAACTGAAAACAGAGGGTGAAAAAAATGTATTTTCACCTCTAGTTGTGGTTTCTGAAACATAGGTATATGTTATATTTCAACACCACAATTGGTTACTTAATCTTTTCACCAGTATCAATTTGGCTCCAGGTACACTGAAAATTAGAATTTGAGCTTCTAATTGAAAGAGCCTACATATCTATCAATTCCTTGGAACTTAATAGCTCCTAGTGCTTATTTCCAAATGCAAACTGATGAAGGAAAATATATAATAACTAGTAAATACGTTCGCGCAATTAAATTAACGATATAATATGTTTTCTCTACCATAATATTAAAAAAGTTATCGGTACTAAACACTTATTTTTGTACCTCCATCTCAATTACTTATTTAAAACTTTTTAGTTGATACATTTAAGTTAAATACTTTTATTTTCAAAATTTAAGAATTTATTAAATCTATATCCAAGTATTATTTTACTTTTCTTTACCTTTATAAAAAGAAAAAGATAGTTCTAATTTTCGAAACACAAAAAAAGTAAAAATGTTTATCATTTACTACTTCCCACAACCTTAACATTTTAATTTAGTTTTTTTCTCGGATTACATTTTTAAATTCCCCTTCTCCCTTTTTGTCATTTTTCTTGTTGATAATCTGTCCTTCGTTTTTGTTTAGTCATTTTTTCTATCGTTTTTCATTTTGATAATTTTCTCCATGTAATCCTACCTCTTTTCCTTATACTTATTTTTATTCATTCCGACGTTATCTCCCCGTTCTAACCTTTCCTAAGCTTCTTTTCAGTTTTCCACCAGGCCGAGGCGAATCGGTCGTCAGGTATATTAGTTCCATCACGAGTAAAACTCTTGATATGGTGAAAATAGAATGTAACTGGGTCGGTAAAGATGTGGTAGTTTCCTCCCCAGACGAGGCGATTACCACCCACGTGGAGAGCTATTTGAGTGTTTACAGTTACCCCTTCACGTTGGGACCTTTGGACCCTATTATGTCGCCTTTTGCAAAAGGTATAATGTTACGTTGGGTCAGATTCACCTTTCCGTTTGGCGAATAATTCATCTTTTTCATTTTTTTGTGAGTAAGTTTGATGGGCATCCTTTCACCATCGATCATTTACTGCGATTAAACAGTCCCCGAGTTTTCCGAGGGAGATTAATAAAACTCACTCGCCAGGCTAGAAAAACCCCATTTTCGAGCATTGACGAGGAGAAGGACCGGGGCTGGATGAGCCCATTTGTTCGAATTAGGACGTTGGACCTAATCCCTACAAAAGATATGTTGTTCCCTGAAAAGTGAAACATGAACCTTAAGAATCACTTTCCTATCTGAATACATCTGTTGTTTTTCCTTTGTTATCTCAGTAACATACTTTGTAAGATGTAGTCGTTTCTCAAAAGCCGGCTGTAATTCAGTATTTGGAGGAGTGGGTCCGGAAGGTGGTAGCTCAAAGGGCCTACTGTGAGATCTCGAAAGGCCTATGGGAGGCCAAAAATCATGGTGAGACCGGTGATACTTATATTTCATGCTTTATGTGGTCGGTGCTGCTGCTAATCCATTTCCTCTTTCCTTTGCAGGTCTATCGAAGGACGCCGAATTGAGGCCGATGTACCCCGATAGAGAGGTTCCCTGCCCTCCCCTTGTCTCAAAGAAGGAGGGAGAGAAAAAGAGAAAAGAATCCCTCGGTCCCTCTGAGCCCGAGAATAAAAGAATCAAGAAGAAGAGCATAGCTCGTAAGCCTAGAATTGCCGACTTGGCTATCCGATTGAGTGATGATTCCGAGGAAGATAGGGACATTTGTATTTCAAGCAGCGAGCCATCTCGGACAGTCCCCGAGCCGAGGATCGATGAAGCTTGTATTCCTCGGGTAGAGGACCTCGATGCAGGGGCGAGGACCGGGGTTTGCGCCGATGCAAGGAAGGCAGTACAGGGAACCTCGGGTCCTCCAGAAGCAATGAACTCTCCTTCTTTCTCGGGGGCAACCTTCAATGAAGCCCGGGCTACAAGGGCGCATTCACCGAGCAAAGACAACGTACCGGCTGGGCCCTTCGAAGACTTTTTCGACGGTGTGCCATCGGCTGATACGTTTGGGCTCGAAGTGCCGAGGAAGAGCCCCTCTGGCAAGACAAGCAAGGTATCTGGTCCCAAGTTGGTCGATAGATTTTCTGCTCCGAGTTCTAATCCTGATTGGAAGAGGATAATAAAGTTCACCATTCCCGAAGATGCTAGGGCTCTTGCCGCGCATGTGGGCGTGGCTAGCTACCTTCGGTGTTTGGTGACCGAGGAAGATCAGGCTGCAATGGATGAGGTGGATGAAGCCTGCTTATTCAATGAGGCTCAACAGACAGCAAATAAGGTAAAATTTCTTACAAGCTTCGTTTGGTGTTTGTTATTTTACTCTTCAACCTGTACTGACCGTTTTATTTCCTTTCATATTCGTAAACTTCGGTGCTTCATCATGAGGCTTTCCTTCGGCTAAAAGAAGAAAAGGTACGTCATCAGCGACTCAAGGGGGAGATGTCGACTCTTCGGGCTAAGCTAGACTTCATGTGTAGGGAGAATGCTAAAACACTCGACCAACTGGGGCAGCAACTTGACCGAGTATATCAAATTCTGATCCGCATTGAATTAACGACAATATATGTTTTCTACCGTAATATTAAAAGAGTTAACGATACTAAACACTTATTTTTGTACCTCCATCTCAATTATTTATTTAAAATTTTTAGTTGATACATTTAAGTTAAATATTTTTATTTTCAAACTTTTAAGAATTTATTATATCTATATCCAAGTATTATTTTACTTTTTCTTTACCTTTATAAAAAGAAAAAAATAGTTCTAATTTTCGAAATACAAAAAAAGTAAAAATGATCTATCATTTACTACTTCCCACAACCTTGACATTTTAATTTAATTTTTTTCTCGGATGATATTTTTGAATTCCCCTTCTCCCTTTTTGTCATTTTTGTAGTTGATAATCTGTCCTTCGTTTTTTTTTAGTCATTTTTTTCTATCGTTTTTCATTTGATAATTTTCTCCATGTAATCCTACCTCTTTTCCTTATACTTATTTTTATTCATTCCGACGTTATCTCCCCGTTCTAACCTTTCCTAAGCTTCTTTTCATTTCTCCACCTTGCTTACCTTGTTTATTTTCTTCTACCTTCTTTGCTCATACTCACACCATTCAATTCCTCCAATAAAATAAAAAATCGATATCCTTCCTTAAATAATCTAAGCTAATTCCTCTTTCTGCTCTTACTAATTAAGTGAGTTTCTCTCTTGATCATTTTTCTTTTGGTATATTATTGTACTATATAGAAAAAGAGTAAAAATTTATTTTTTAAATAATCTTAATTATACTTCCCTCTCATCCTCTCTCTCACACATCTCTGTATAAAAGTAATATGATGTTAAAAATAAAAGTTAGACATTTATTGGAAGAATATTGTTTAATCTAAAATTAGATTTATAGGCAAACTTAATTAATTTAGTATTTCAAAGCCAGAAACAATCGATTTGGTTCACTTTCTCGAATATAAGGAGGGGAATTGAATAATCTATAAAATATTATTATAAAAGTATGAATATAATGTCAGTTCACAAAAATAATCTTATAATATTAAGCATAATAACTCAAAAGAATATAATCGGAATTCTAGATATTAGCCTTATAATCCTATTAGTTTTACAACATAATACAACACGTTATAAATCCTACATGATTACTTCTAAGAATCTTATTCGTATAATTACTTTCGGACTGTCTAATTCATATAAAATTGAACAAGTAAATATTTAATCATATAATCCTACTACCTTTAGGATATATTTTTTAAAATTTTCTATTACTAATTTAATTCGAAATTGTATTATAATTAATGTTCTATTACTAATTTAATTTGAGAATGTATTATATTGTCCAAATCCATTTAGAAAAAGAAGAGCCTATTTTATTATATAAGTACAAATACAATATTAATATACCAAAATAGCCCTAGAATATTAAACGGAAGAACTCATAGGGAAAGGGCATAACTGCAATAACCTACTTTTTGGACTACAATACTTTATTTGCTAATTCTTAATATTTAAGATTATAAAATTAATAAACTTTATCTATTAAATTCTTATTAACAATATGTAGGAATATTTAATAAAATTAATTTCATAAGAATCCTCCTTATTGGCAATACATTACCACTCCATAATATTCGATATCAAAAAAAAAAAAAGGACTACGTAAAGAGTTGAAATTGAGAAAAAAATACCCCCAAGATAATATATTTTAATGTTATATTTGAACTATTTTTCTACTGAAATAATATTTTAAATTAATTTTTCCTGTAATATTAAATAATAACCAATTATTAATAAATATTTAAGAATATAAATGTACGAGAAAGAGAAAAACATGGTTGGTAAGAGTCAATACCACTAATAATTTTACAAACATAAAGATCTAAAAGCGAAATGTCATATCAATTTTTTACTTTTTGAAAATAAAATTTATAATGGATAAAATTATAATTAAGATTAAATATTGAAAATAAGAGATGAACTAATATTAAGATCTGAATCAACATAGAATAAATTATTTTTTATGTTAAAAATAAATAATTAAATTTTTTAATTAATTATTTAGCAAGAGAATCCAATTCATCTATTTTTTATATTCATCATATGAGTAAAATTCTTATTCAAGTTTAAAAGAAAAATCTTAGGATACATAAATGTATTCCAATTAAAGAGCGTTAGAACACAACGTAAAAAGATTAGCATATTATTAAGAATCAAAATGCTATACAAAGTGACTGAGGAAGCACAATCAAAGTTAAATTCGAATTAAGAACAAGTTTTCAAGACTATATTATAAAGATTCAACCTGGTATAACGAGATTATTCATTGTAGATGCTTCCGGCGAAATCGAAATAATATTTTTGTGTCATGCATTACTTGCAAATATCATATCAAGAGGCATGAGACTGTTAGCAATAATAACAAGTGGTGTACCAACAACGATTTTATTGTGAGGTCACCCACTTTAGATTTGAATATACATCTTCAAACAACTTCAATAACCATCACAAATATATCAAAGTAGAGCAATGGTGCTAAATTTTTAAGAAAAGCAAAAATTAATAATATGGGACGAAACACTTATGGAAAAGTGTCAAAGGATCGAAATAATTGACCGGAGTTCTTATTAATGAACCGTTTGGTGAAAATTAATGATTTGGGGAGTGATTTTTATCAAGTACTACAAAGTAGTTCCAAAATCGACAAAACTAGAGACTATAAAAGCTAGCTTGCCAAAGTTATAATTCTCGCCTCAATTGAAAAAGATTCAACTGACAAGAAATATAAATTAAGAACAATTTAGTATTTAGTGTCATCTTGCTTCGTGTCGGAAATGAAGAAGAGCATCCAAGGAAAACTGATTTGGTTTTTCCAGAACAATTGGTTATCAATTCCAATGGTAATAGTTGTGCATTCAATAAGAGAAATATTTCTATCACTAGATTAAACGCAATTTGTGAAAATTGCATGATAGAATTAAAAGGATATCTTAGCTAGTAAAAATGAATATGTTGATCAGCTAAATGAAAGATCGATTGCAAAATTTTATAGTAAAAATAAAATATTTTTCAGTTTTTGACTCAGTAGAAAATGATACCAATAATTACTACCAAGAAGAATACTTAAATATTTTAATACCAAATGACCTTCTACCATACATGTTTGTTGTCAAGTTTATTATTTCTTATGTATATTAGTGTCACCGCATATATAATAAATTAAGTTAAAATTGATCTCTCTTTATATATAGGTTTTGAAAAACAAATATGTTCATCATGCTACTGAAAAACTTAGATACACCGAATAACTTATGTAATAGCACATTTATGGTATTTAGAAGTTTTGACAATAATGTTATACATGCAAAAATTATGATACTGGTCAATGTACTTCCAAGTATATTTTTATCCTTGATTTCAACTTTCATCTTCCAAAACTAAAGAATATCCTTTTAAATTTGTGCGAAAATAATTTTTAGTATGTTTATATTTAGCAAATAAACAAATAAAGTACAAGGACAAACATCCTAAATATTAAATTATATTTACCACAATTTATTTTTTGCAAGAACAACTGTATGTTGCACTTTCTAGAGGGATATCAAGATCGACCAACCAAAGCACTAGGAGTAAATATATACAAAAATATTGTCCATAAAAAAGTTTTTGTTAAGATACCATCACAATAAATACTTTTAAACTGTAATACATAATTATTTAACTAACATGACAAAATCGATCAATTATGTACGTTTTGATAATATCCATTTATTTTAAATTCATGTATTATGCTAATGTAATAATACTTTTTGGAATTTAGATGATTATTGTATTATTATATATAATAATTAAATTTTATTATTTTTTCATATAAATAAATATTTAAATTATCAAATATCATTATTAACGTGCACGTTCATAGATTCATGAGTTATTTCAAATAAAAATACAAAGTGGGAGAAGTAGTGTTTTAAACAATAAAAAATTTCATAACTTCTCTTTGCTATCTCGTCTGCCCGTTAAAGGAATCCCTTCTAATTCGGGATTTTTCTCTTCTATGAGAATTCACAACAGCTTTTCTCGTATCAACGACGATCTTGGCGAATTATTCTTTAAACGACTTCTCCTTCTCGGTCGATCAATATAATTATTTCCATGCATTTAATTAATTTGGCATCATAGCCACGTGTCACTATCTGATTTGTGCAAACATAATGCTTTGGAAGCATCCGATCAAAAAATGCTCTGAAATCAAAGAGGTTCATACTCTTTGTATATATATCTTCCCATACTTCAAATGTTATTGCCATACAAGTGGACTGCGAAAACTGAGAAACACATTTATTATTCTTGTGCCAATGAGATATTTAAATATGTAAAACATGTTACCACGACTAAAATAATTATATATATTGTTGTACATAGTATGAGCCATGAATCACCTAATCATAAGAACTTAAAATTTAGAAGATCTAAATTTGCAACGCTAGGCGTGCAAAATCAATCTTATATCAGCAATATCAACTTAAATGATGCAATATCTTATCCCAAATTTTAAAGAGCGCCTTGAATGCATATCTTGACCTTTATCTTCACTTCACCTTAAAGCTTGAATATATATATATATATATATATATATATATGAACTGTCACTTAATTAATGGCTGTCGTTTGGATGCTCTCAAGCTCATATCATTTCAACTTGAGGTGTGTGTCTTCTAGGTCTTTTGTGAATGTTTTCATTGAATCTATAATAGATAACCAGGCAAATTTAATACAACATCAAAATTTCAACTTATGCGACGACTATATTTTAATTTAACTGAAGGTCAAAAACTGTGGTAAGGTGAATAAACAAGGAAATAACATAGAATAAATGAATAACTGAGGAAAACATGATATTTCTTAATTCATTAGTTAAATAGAAAAGGTACAGAAAACTAAAAATATAACATATGCACTAAGTTTTAGGATTTTCACTTTCATAATTATGGGCAATGATCTGATAGGACACTTGCAATAGTGGATTGCTGATGAAATTGAAACAACCTAGTTAAGGTTGTGTTCCAAATAATCTTGTCTAACTTCGAAAGTCTATCTGTGTTGTTGTTGTCTTTAAATGTACACGTAAATTCAATTAATAATGTTTCAGAAAATTCTTTTTTTTTTTACACAATTGCAAACATAAACGTACCATAAGAGAATACAAAAATAAAACATAATAGCAGAACAATAATTGTAATAAAAATCTTTAACTAAAATTAAACACCTAACTTCAGATTGAGCTCTTTCTTCTTCTCAGAAACAAGTATATCTGGGTAAGGTTCCATCCCAAGTAGTTAAGCATTGGCCGCCAGAATATCAAAGGCCTTACCCGCAACAATCAACACATTTTTCCTATAATTTAGGAAATATAAGAAATATACTTCCTCTAAGCAGCAAACCATGAGAAAAATATTGGCCAGAATCTCATTGACATCTCTACACACGCTGTCTGTCAGCTCCCTACGCTGTTGCAACTGGCGAAGGCTGGTCAAAGTAGAAACCAACCTACCAACTAGTTACAGATCGTCTGAAACTACGGCTTAGCCTCATAACAAAATCGAGTCCTCGTTTGGTACTGGTACGATAGTAGCCCTAAATTCTCTAAATTCTCCTGAGGTAAAATCCTTCTAAGACCATTGATGAGTAGACGGACTCTTATGATTACGTTCACTAGTTTGCCTGGTGAAACGATAAGAGCAACCATCTATCTTATAGTAGGTAGGCTGTGCATCATGCAGTGTACTAGGAAGGAAGGAGGTCTCAGCAAATCCTTATATGCATGCAAATTCTTTTTATTTTCACTATAAGACAATAAGCTTCTCTCTAAATAGGTACGATTAAAATCCCTCATAATAATCCATAGGGTATCTTGAACCAAATGTTTTTTAATTTTTCCTAAATCAAGCAGTGTTGTAAATCTACGTAACTCCAAAAAAAGTTAAAACGAATACTTAAGTTTTTAACTAACTCAAATTCAGAGCATAAATATTGATTTTTGCCTTTACTAGATGCCTGGATACTATAACATTAATTTGACATAATCGGCTTATCACATTATTACTATGCTCTCACTCACGTTGATAAGAACGAATGTTATTTGACCATTGATCGTGTGGACGACCAACCTCTTGTAGATAGCCATGTGTGGATGATTGTCCCTTCGAAATTGTTTAATATGTTTATTTTTATTTGGCCCACTTTCACATTTATTAATATTACAAGACAGTAATCGCACTTGTGAAACTCGTGCAGAGGAATTTGCACCTCCACTCATTATACTGTAATTAGATAGACTTGCATATCAATATGCTATAGAAAGAAAAACTAACATAAAAGACTTTTGATATTTATGTTTAGAACACTCACATCAGATCAGTTTGATAAAAATTTCTATATGATAAGTATTTGACATTTGTGTTTTATATTTCCCCGTTTGATCTGTTTAGCAAAATTTTATCCATAAATATGTTTTGGTATGAAATAGTTTATGAGTTATATACATATTGGTAAGATTTCTATAACGTTTCTATACAACTAACAACAATTCTACGTCACAGTATCAATGTGATTAATTTCATAGACCTCCTCATAGATTTCACTTTGTAGCACTAATTTTTCTTATGTTATATTAGTTTCGTGTGTTGCACGATAACAGTTAGACGTTGATGTTCGATCGCAAAAAATTTTGACATTCATACTTTTTATATTGATTTTCAGTCAATTATTTATATATATTAAGGAACCAAAGATTAAAATTTACTAAAATGTTATCTATATGGAAGCAACAGTTGATGTGGAAGAAAATACAATAATCTTCAAATGTTAATACTTACATAATACTTAAATTTTAAAAAAATTTAAATCATTGTCTGAACCTGCAAATGCTATATGTATTTATAATATTAAAATAAAAAATATAATCATATCTTACCTAATAACTTTTTTATATGATATTTTTTTGTGTTTGTTCCCTTATTACTTTGACTGCTTTGTTCTAGTTAAAATTGTCATGACCCAAGCTCATGGTACGTATTGTCCGCTTTGGCCCAACAGATCTCACAAATTTATCCCTTGGGCTACACCATCATCGATTACAAAAAGCTCTTTTGCCAACTTAGAAGCTTGAGACTCAGTGTCCTCGCTGAGTTTTGTAGTAAGGGAGATTATGCCGTCATACCATGTTTGCCACGATCGAAGCCCATGACACATATTATCCCCTTTGGCCCAACAGATCCCACGGATTTGTCCTTAGGGCTCTTATACAATCATCGAGCCCAAAACGCATGTGCCATATGAACTTGTTTTGTGCCTTATAAAACTCTTTACTTTTCTCTCCCATTCCGATGTGGGATTCGCCTAAGGCAACATGGGCAATCCTTCTTCATAAGCTTGCCAACGTAACCTAGAAGCGTGTCAATCCTGTTTGACCTGCCCTAATCAGCACGCCTTTTCGTCATGGTGTCAATATTGATATCTCTCTTGAAAATGTAACATATAATACTTTGGCCGTTTTATTATGATTAGAACTCTTGTTGTTGACATTGATATTCCTCGTGAAAATATGTGGCGTCAAATTAATCAAGCAATATGCTAGCCCAATTGGATCCTTCTTTTTGAGATATTGAAGGGGAACTTTGGCGTAAGTGGTAAAGTTGTTGCCATGTGACCAGGTGGTCACTGGTTCGAGTCGTGAAAACAGCCTCTTACAAAAATACAAGGTATACCCTGCGTATAGCGGAAACTTATTGCACCAAACTGTATTTTTTTTTAAGGTGATTGCCTCACTGCCAAGAAGTGCGGTGGAATGTTAAAGGTTTATTCACTCTTAATCGAAGGTTTAATTTCGGGTTCAAGCCTTACGTGGAGTTCTCTTAAACATATAGCATCAACACCCCAATAGTAAACTTTTCACAATGGAAATCGTATTAGGCAGACCAATAATTCCGAATGTAAGATCGTTCAAGAAAAAATGCTACCCCTAGCAAGAAAGGTGAAGTTCAGCTGATACGATCTTCCACGTGCGAAAGTGGACAAAACTAATGTGCCATTTGGTACTTTGAAAGATCGATGAAAGATTGTGGTAGTGTTTTTGTTTGGGCAAGGGGAATAATCTCAGTAAACACTATAATGAGAAAAGTTGAAAAGTTAAAGTTGTGTCTTTCTTGTAATCCAAAATAAATAAAATCCAAGATACATGCCAGCTTAAAAGTGTTCAAATTTTGGGTGTGCAGCTGCTCTCTGTTAATCCACTATCTTCTTCTTTAACTTTAGCTTCATGTATTAAGGTCTTGACAGCCCTTTTTTTTTTCCTCTGCCCTATCTACCAGGTCTTTCACATTATTCATGTAAGTTTGAATGCAACCATACAATCACGAGAGAGGTACGAAGTAGGTTGTCCTAGGTTGAAATGTTCGTTGAGGATATCTCAAATTATTAGATTTGAGAAACAATGGTAGTTAGTAAACAGAATAATCTCTGGTAGTGATCGGGATATTACTCAACCGATGAGAGTTTGGCAACGTAGTCTGTGACCGTGATGTTCAATTCGAAATAAAGGAGGCGGATCATAGTATGTTAACCGTCAACATAAAATTTGCCTAATAGTAATGGTGAAGTATAAGTCCATGTAGTCAGTTTAACTACTTCGAGTACCAGCAATGACTAAGATTGAATTACATACATTATCCATCATGGAACGCAATGGTGTACTTGTACGTGTGTAGGTTTTTGAACGTCAATTGGAAAATATATATGTTGTAATATATAAATCTTACTTAATAGATCATAGATGCGTTTAATGCATCATGTGTGCAAGAAGAGAGGAGTTTGCAGATGACCTTGTCGCTGTCTCATGGATTATGTAGTATATAAAAATCATTCACCATTTGAATTCCAATTTCCATAACCCTAAACGAAAACAATGAGGATGATTTATCGAACAGAGAAGAAAGCGGATTGAAGTAATATTTTTTCTCATAACAGTGGCAAGATTAGTTTGTACCCATATGGATAATTTAATATGTTTTCCACCAAAATTTAGACATATGATAATAAATCACAGTAATGTTTTTTGTCCTTGGTTGAATTGAAATCTTTAACTTTTCACCATTTTACCTATTTTATTGACAATCTGTTATGCCACGCCCTTGGACGTGGGAGTAACAACAATAAAACAAAAGAATAATAATAAAAGAGAAAGAGGTAGCAGTTAAGGTGATTTTAACTAGAATCATGCTCACCTACAGAAAAGAAAGAAAACGATTATCTGCTTAATCTTCTATCCTAATTCTCGATCTCCACACTCTCCTATATAGAGTCATGTCCTCAATTAGCTGGAGATGTGTCATGTCCTGTTTGATTGCCTCCTCTCCCCAATTTTCCTTGGTCTATCCCTACCTTTCCTTAGACGACCAATCACTGCCAACCTATTACACATCCTCACTGGGACATTTATGCTCCTCTTCTTTACATGCCCAAACCATCTCACCGGAACATATCGATCTACGGTCTACCCTACCTCTCCTTAGACATATCACTAGTCCAGAACTTAAGTAAAAAATTATTTTTAAACCTATATTTTCTGACTACAGCAGTCAAAAGGTTTAATAAATAATTGTCTTTATATATTACTGTCCGACTACAGTGCTCGGCATTAATTATAAAAATAAATAAATTTTTAATTAATATTCTGACTACGGTGGTCGAAATTGTTTTCAAAAATAAATAATTATTTAACTAATATTCTGACTGCTTTAGTCGAAAACACCAACCTTTTCGATCTTCGGCAAAATGGATTTTCCGACTACAGTAGTCAGACATGTTTTCTCCGACGTACCATTTTCCGATTACGTAAAACCGATCGGAATAGATACTTTTTTGACTACTCTTCGGCTATTTCGGTAGTCGAAAAAAGCTATTTTTTTGTAATAAGTTTTTCGTATCTTGTCCGCAATAAAAGTCACTCCCACCTTGCCCTGTATTTTTCATTCTTAATCATATCTCTCTTGGACATGGAAATTTAAGAATAATATTACATACTAGTTCGAAACTGCCTTCGACGGAAGTCTCGTTCTCAAATAAGATATCAATCCAAATTGGAAAAAGGACCAAATATACCCCTTTACTTTAAGATATTGTCCATATTGAACTTCTATTATACTATTAAGCCAAATTTACCCTTAACGTTATACTATCAGGTCAAATTTACCCCTACAATCAGTAAACTTTTAAGAATTATCCCTCAGTCTCTCAGGTGACCCAAAATCTCCCAAAAGTATTTTAATTAAGTTCATGATTCTGCTTCTTGATCCACTATTTTTAAAATAATTGGCATTTACCTGCTATCTGCATTGGAGAAAAAAATATTAAATAATACAACCGTTAACAAATAAAGTAAAAATCTAAATTAGGTAGCTTCTTTAAATTCTAAAAGTATTTACAACATCCCAATTTTAATGAATTCATCGCACCAAATGTATGGGAACTGTGCAAGTATTAGTGATTAAAGTTGAAGTTCATCAAAGACTTTACTTTGTCGAATTCAACTTTGCTTTAATCAAATGCCTACACATAGTGCACTCTTAAGTTAGTCGATCGAACTCTATACTAACCAGACAATGACAAAATATATTTGAATATAATACATGTACATACATAATGATTAGCTGCATATAATTCACAATAAATAGACCCACTGAATTTTATACTATGTATATGGTTGAAAAATAAAAATAAAAAATCAAACCAATTCCAAAACTATTATTACAAGAAGAAAAGTGGTTGCATTGGTAATTAAAAATATTCATGAATAATTTGTATAGTCTAGTAACTTTAGCATTCACATCAATAGTAATTTTCGAAAATAATAGAGCATGAAAACAACAAGTGATTTAAATAAAAGAAATTTGAGAGATTTTGAATTACTTAACACATCAATGAGTAATTTTTAAATATTTGCTGATGATAGAGATAAATTTAACTAGATAGTATAACCGTAGGAGTAAATTTGATCAGATAGTATAAAGAAGGTTAAATGTAGACAATATTCGAACGTGGCACTTTTCCCATCCAAATTTAAATGATACCCAAGAGGGCACTGAGAGTTCAATCGACAACAGTGTTCAAGGCGCTTTAAGTTTCATGATTGGCGCATTATGCTCTGATATGTTCAATCATTTTCACTTTTGGCAGTCAGTGATAACCTTTTAGAATTGTCCTATGACCCATGCCTGTGTTCTTCCATGTGTTTTTCCCTTCTTCCAAGATCATTATACCAGGGGGATAAATCTTTGGTTCGTATTGTGGGAAGCAGTACTTTTCAAGATTTTGAGCTGGCATCTAAGAATTATTTGTATCTGCCAACTGACCTACATCTGTACTAGTGGGCCGATATATTTTGAACATTTTTCACCAATAACAAGGAGCAATGCATTTACTCTGGGATATATATTTACATAGTTATAGAAAACATTTTGGTTGCTAGGCATTCCATGAACTTTGGTAGAAGACTCGCAAATATTAGGCGGACCATTAAAGCACTAAGGTAATTATCCTCTCTTGGATTAAGTATTCTCATTAAGATATAGAATTTCTACTAATTAAGAGAGAACATATGCATGATGCCTGCCAGTGTTGGGAGGTCAGGGGACGATGTAACATTACTACCAAGACGTGCTAGGAAAGTAAACAATAATGCAATTCTTAGTTTTGCTAATTCCTTAATGAAAAGTCACGAGTGGTAAAAGAAAGTCATAAGTCTCATGTGACAATTGAAGTGTCGAGGATAATAAACATCTGAAACTATGAACAAGAATGACTTAAGCCGTCAATTATTAGGTTTTCTCTAATTCCCTAATAAGAAGTCATACGGCACGTGTGAAAAAATAGTTAAAGGTATCATGTGACACAATGGAAGTGTCATACTTACTCTAAATCTATACCGGGAAAAACATCAAATTTAATTACAAATATTGTTGGTTGGCTGAGTTCGGTTGTTTTGTGACAAGAAGTTTTAAACGCTATCAGAAAATTTTAGGAATAAGAAAAGACTTCACAATCAGATACGCTTAACACTAACAACTGGAATCGGAGTAATAACACTATATAGCAAGGGAATGTACAAGAAAACTTTCTAAAGCAAATACTCAAAATGCTTCATGACTAATTCACACTCACTTTGGTGCCATACTATCCTTAAAGTGCGTGAATGAAAACCCCAAATATATCCAGCAAAAAGGAATATGATATAATATTTTTTCTGTTTTTTATCGCAATATGATTCTATGCTTGAGTAATGCACGTAAATTAAAGTAACGAGAATAGACTGTTCAAAGCCTACTAACTTTCCATAAACAGAAACCACATATAAAATAAATAAATTGAACAACAAAATATAGTAAAGTAAAAAGTTCCCCCTCCTCCCACGGAGGGCTTGAGAAAAGGTAATACCCAGATGAGCTAGCATTTTTTTGAATGGCTTTTAGTGGGATGAAAGTGGAGCACATAGAAGGGCTTTCAATGTCAGGTAGTACAAAAGAAAGCAAAATATGAATCCACATTGAGGGCCCTCATATCAATTATCTGATAACATCCAACACACAGTAATCCAAAAGTGAAGAATTTTAAATTCATCATCATTGTTTTAGGAGTAAGACACATGTCTAACCCAACACCCCCAATCTCAACTTTTAAACTATATATTTGAGTACCACTCAGTTCCTATTTTACTACACAAAAAATTAACAGAGAAAGGAAGAGGAAAAAGTGCAATGAAGGATAAAGAATTTAAAACAAGAATGAAGAGAGGATTTTGGAAACCTGAAGAAGACTTGATATTGAAAAATTGTGTGGAGACTCATGGAGAGGGAAACTGGGCCACCATTTCTGAGAAGTCAGGTATACTTGTAATCACTTAGCCTATAGCTAGTTTGTAACTTTGTAATATTTGGGTAATGGTCTACTAGAATGCCGACATCAAAGAGTTTAACGTTTCAATATCTGTCTTAGGCTTAATGAGGAGTGGTAAGAGCTGCAGACTGAGGTGGAAAAATTACCTGAGGCCAAACATCAAGCGAGGAATGATGTCAGAAGATGAAAAGGACCTCATCATCAGACTCCATAAGCTTCTTGGCAACCGGTTACTGCTTTCCTCTCTGCACCTGATTTCCTGTTGTACAATAAGATTGGTGAATTGATTCTTCTAGCTATGCTTACTTACCTCAAATCTTCTTTGGTACAGATGGTCGCTCATTGCAGGTAGACTTCCTGGAAGAACAGATAATGAAGTAAAGAACTTCTGGAACACACATTTGAACAAGAGGTCTTGTAGAGGCAAAAAGAAACATGTCAAGTCCAAGGAGGCAAACAGTCACAGCCCACTGGGCAAAGAGAGTCAAGAATTTCCTGCTGAGACAGTAAGCAATAAAGAAGTGGCTGTCAATTCAGTTTTAGATTCATGGATAGAAGAAATGCAGGATTTCAACTGCAGCTTACTGTCACCTCTGTCAATGAATAACATGCCATTCCTTGAAGACGAGCCTTTTATCCCCATACTGGATGACATTGTCTTGCTTGAAGCATTTACAAGCACTGGCAAAGAAGCATGGAATGGGATTCAGCCATTCCTTTAGAAATTTGTGGTAGTTACTATTTGCATTCTTCACATAAGAGCACAATTTCCAGTAGTGCCAAAACAAGGTAACAACTCCCATGCTAGGGGTTTCGGATCTGAGCTTGTGCTTCATCCTCTTGGAAAAGTGCATGAGCTTACTTGCGAAACCAATTTATGCATGTATCAAGAGTTCAAACGAAAAATCTCCCTTTTTCTAGGTATCAGCTTCCTCTACTACTGCCAATTCCAACAAGTGAAAGAAAAGTAATGAACTAGCTATCAGCATTCCTAATTCAAAAGATAGCTATCTGGTTTTCAATTCTTATTCGCATTGGTGAAGCAACAGAACTTTAAAAAACAAAAAGAAATCAATTTAAACAACCATGAATTAAGATTTCAATGTAAGGGTCTAAACATGGTGAAAAGGTGAGAGGAGCTAGTGAGTGCTACCAAAAGAAATTTAATTTTGATTATCTGAATCCTTATATACTCTATGGAAAGAATATCACACTGATAACCAAGGTCATATGTCAATCTAAGAAATTTGAATCCATAAGAAGCGGTTACAATACATCATCATCGTCCTGTTGGTAATACATTGAAGTACCCTCAAATGGAAATGAAGGTGGAGTTCCAGGAGGAATGCAAGCTTCACCATTTTCACCAGCACATATAAACAAAGCCTCAGCTTCCCTGAGGGTAGCATCCAGGTCAATATGACCACTTAACTCATTGATAAATTTCAGCAGTGTGTCGAAATCCATCTCTTCTCCTATTATTTTACTGCGATATCTTCTCAGAATTGCAACACAGACATACAGATGTAGATGCTCACTCAAATAATGTGTCCATAAGACTTCCCACAACCGCATTGTCTTCTCCAAGTCAAATTCCCTGCAAAAGACAAGGTATCAACTAAAATGAAATCAAAGTGTCCGGTTTAGTGCAATTTGAAGTAAGACGGTCTAAACAGAAAGTAAAATAAGAATTGAGAAAGGATAGCTGCATCAATGACATTCAAATTACTGAAACATGCTAAAACTATAACATTTTTGCCGATGTGCAATCAAGCATTCTTTTCTCTCTTCGTCTTCTCTTTTCTCCCAATCCACAGAGAAAGGGATGCTGGGAAGAAACAGTCCACATTCATAAAGATTAATGCTTTAAGGGACCACATATTGTGCTTCCTTCAGAGAGAAATGTAAATACGGATTTATATAAGTCAAAAAAGGAACCTAGCAATGCCATTGTCTTGTAGTTCTGAGAAATATTCACAAATGGAGGCCTTCTTTTTTGGAGGCGTTAAATGAACGGAAGATATCTATTAAAGTTAACTTAGTTGAACCTCTAGACATGTTTCTTTAATAACCATGAAATCCCGGGTCACTGGAGCACGGTTCACAGCTCCGTGGATAATGAGTGTGCCCCTCTACCCTTCTTCAATTAAATACCATGGCCTTGGTTGCAACAGAGTTTGAACCCATGACGTGAACCTAATCCATACATTACATGTTATGCTGTCAACACTAGATCAAAGCTCTAGACAATAATAGGTGCAATAGAACATTCATATGTCTGATTAAGGTCCAAGAAGAAGTGGTTATCCAGGTGAACAAGAGAAGGGATCTTTCACTTCAGCTCCCTAGGTGTCAAGTGGATGGCTGAAGGATCAATGGACAAAAAGAACAAGCTGTCATTTATACGCCTAAGTTGCTCCGACATGACAGTTAGGTGCCGCACCCCCGTCGACTAGTATGGATGTGGGTATGGGATCCGTATCGGATCCAGTCAAACAATTTTGGGTACATCGACCACGACGGATGAAAAAATTTGAGACGAGATACAATTTGATTCCCGAAAACAGAACCAAAACTAGGGTAAATTTGAAGAAAATAGCATATTTTATCTAGGAAATCAATCCTTTACTTATTTACAACTTGAGAATAAAAAAGAAATCTACACTTTAGAAGCCATACGTAAGTATTCCACAAAATTTCTCATAATTTAGAGATATTTTTATATTTTTATTATTTTGAATTATTTTTAGCCGGATTCCTGCATCCGTATCCGTACTAGGATCTGCATCCCCGAATCTTAGAATTTACATCTCGAAGGATCCGACCTCTAGATCCGCACCGTGTCCGAACAACTTAGGTACACGCTACACCAACACTGTAATATACTAGCATGGGAGTAAGCACTCAACAGGGAGATGAGAGCTCATACTTCCCAGCATGAAATAAAGAGAATTAAGTCTTGGATTTGGCTTTAGTTCCACGTATCTCAAAATCTCACAATGGTTTCAATAGTATTAGTCATATTCATCAGCAAAATCTAACTCTTTTTTTCTTATAAGTGCATTAGCATAGTCTATCAGAGAAATGAAAACAGTGCAAGTTTGTCTATAAGTAGGACGCAGAGAAAATCTGTCATACACAAGCGCATCATATGCTGGATGCCATCAGGGCACAAAATTTTCAGGAGTAGAACTGCTTGCCTTTTGAATTGTATAAGAACCCAGCGAAAGCAAAAGAAATAATTCAAGCAGTCCTTCTGTTTGAAGTAATCATGCAAAGGGTTGTCCAATAACTCTACCAACTGCATAGCCCAGTAATTTTGCGTTAGACTTTTGACAGCAGACATATGCTTATCAACCAGATACTCTGAAATTTGCAAATAAAAAATCTCTTACAACAGAAAAAAGGGTATGAAGGGATGGAAACGTTAGAGCTTTTCAGGAAAACAATATGCAGCACTGTCACACATTAGCCATAAAATGATTCATTTCTTAAATAGTCAGGCATGTTTAGGTGGTCACTGGAAGGATAGTATTTGTCTGACACCTAATTCTTCAATCCCGAAATTTTCGTGCACCAAAAGGAGTCTTACATTGGTTCATGGCCTACCATAGAGGTTATAGCAACAGTATGGATTTCGTCAGCAGTTAATGGTGGATCATTTGATGTTCTATTCGCAACCAGAAAGAGCTTTTTCTGTTTAGCATGTATCATGGCATGCTATAGTTGCGTTAATAACCCCAGAATAAGGAAGGAAACAAAAACTGGGATACTTTAATGCAGAAACAACATCCTCTCTTGCATTGTCCCATTACAAGTGAGTTGTGATCATGTATTCAATTGAATTCTATATTCTGCATATTTTTGGTGTTAATGCTTTAATTGACTTCTTCGAGCCTTTTAAGCCTTGTGTAGCTTTTATTTTTTGAGCACCTTAAGGTAGCTACTAATAGACGGGTTTATCCATGAAACAATAATAAAAAGAAAAATAATGAAGAAAGGCAGTGTATTCCATACCCAAGAAGGCAAGAAAGAAGTATCGCGGAGGTACACAAAGTACAAAACTGAATAGTGAATACACAAAAGCTGGGGATGGGATGGGAGTTGAGAAAATGATAAGGGAAACGATGGAACCACACACACACACACACACAGCGAGAGAGAGAGAGAGAGAGAACCTTTGACAATGCAAAAAGCTGAGAATGCACTCCATTCTGGTCACGGTTAAAATTTGGTCCAAGCTGCTCCATCAATTCCACAAAGCACCAAAAAGATTCTGGTTCATCTTCCATCACATACAATATTGGTGAAAGAAAATCACTCATACCCTACAAGTCAATAGAATAAAAAGGTTCATCTAAAGTGAGAAACCAAGAAAGGAAAGTAACTGACACTAAGTTGTAAGGAGAACAATGGAGCATAAAGGTAACAAGAACATGAATCAAAAGCGTGTTTCCCCCGATATCATCCACCAAAAATTGAATTCTCCATAGAGATATGACAGTCACATGGGAAACTGAGTAATCTCAGGCTGGTAATATTAAATATTGTGATTTATATTAAATGAGATCATTTGTTCACTGATAGTGTGACAATAACTTCCAAAAAGATCCAATTGAAGGTAAACTATGAGGACATTGGATAGTAATAATGTTAGGTACCAAAAAAGACATGCATAAAAGCAGCATTATTAGGTTGCTACCTTTTTTTAAAATAACTGTGGAGCCCCGACCAACTCTCACGCGTCTCAACTTATCTAGCGGGCAACTACTACCTCCCACCAACAGATGTACTGGGTAACTCTGCGCACCATGGCTTAGGCAGATGGGGTGAGATCACCTAGAGTTTTTTTGTCTCTACTAGGATTTGAAGCCCAGTCTCCTCGGGCCTTTCCACTTCAATGACCGCTAGGTCACAACCTTGAATACTTTTATTATCTTGCTACTTTATTATGCCAAAACTCTATCCTAGTTATAGTAAAAGCTTCAGATTGGAGAAAAGTTAAATCTTGAAGTAGATTTTTGCAATGAAGAAAAAAAAGTTTCTCAGTAAAAATGAAGAGTCTGTTAAAAAAAAAATACAAAAATTCTAAATAGGGAGAGGCGATTGCAGTGAACAGTACAGCGGTCGTACGACTATGCACGCCGCTCTGTCGTCCGCCGGTGAAAAGCCACCGGACCACCTCTAAAATATGCACCTTCTCGCTGCGCACCTTCCCCAACAAACCAGACCTCAAAACAACTCCCCAGCTGTTAACAATTTACAAAAGACCAGTGCGACTCCTGTAGCGAAAAATCGCTGGGTAGTTCCATCGTTCGTTTTTGGATCAATTAGAACCATTCCAAATGCTGAAGACTCATCTCCAGGTCGTTCACAATCTTCCCAACAATTTTTGGAAGATTACACAGTTGCAATTTCAAGTTCAGACCAACTGAACAGCACAGATATGCACCAGTTGGTCGCGCACGATGCTATGCTTAACCAATTTACCAAAGACCAATGCCAATCGATTCCTGTTGTACAGCAGATGGTTTTCACCCTTCAAATCAAATTTTCATTGAGCCGATCTCCACAACATTACAAAAAGGTAATTCAGCAGTGTCGCGCATACTAGGTGTTCGACGAAATGTTCAGGACAGTTACGCAGCTCAATTGAGCGAACATGCTACTCCTCAATCCTCTCAAGTTAACAAGGAAACTAGTTGTCAATCAAATTACAAGAATTACATCCAAAAGTTGATAGTCGAACTTTTCCTCTACCCACAGAAATGCAGAGGACTGACAATGGTAGTCCAATGCCTCAGGAGATTCAAATGCCTGCACAACCTACCCTCTATGCTCTCACAAATGTTGGTAAAGCTGCTAATATAGTAGCTCCTCCAGAATTAACTCACAATGCATGTGACCAATCACAACTGTATCCTCCAGAAGCTCGGGAACCCAACAATCTGATTATTGTTGATGCTGGGAAGTATCCAAAGATACATTCTGCATTTCCAATGGCTGCTGCTATTAAAGTGGGTGAGCCAACTATACTGAAACATGCTACCCAAAGCAGCCGTATGCTGCGCAACTTAATCCGCAAGAATCTGCCGCAATATCAGCAAAAATTGAGCTACTCCCTGTTACTTTAGTACATGGCGAACCAACGATAGAATTCACCATGAAAGAAGCTAACGAGTTTACAAGAGAAGAAGGACTGCATCAGGCAGTCGTCATGAAGTTTTCATATGGAAAACCAGAGCTAAAAGTGATAAGAAGAACCTTTCAGACACAGTTAGATGTTCAAGATCGCTGCAGCATTGGACAGCTTGAATATCGACACCTGCTGGTTAGGTTTGATCTATATACTGACTATATTCAGTTGTCAAGGCCGACAGGATATTTCAAATCCAGGAGGTGACGAATATTTCTTCAGAACCTTTCCATGTATTCTAGGATTCAATCCTAAGGAGGAAACGTCAATGGCAGTCGTTTGGAATTCACTGCCAGGTCTCCCTCCAAATTTCTTTGCGAAGAGATCTTTGCTGTTTATTGCTTCAGCAGTGGGTAAGCCACTCGCTGTAGACAAGGCAACACAAGAAAAAACTAGAACCTAGTGTTGCTAGAGTGAAGGTCATTCTGGATCTTTTATCCAAACGTACACAAAAGGTTAAGTTAGTTGTTGTGGAGCAAGCTACTGGGAAGTAACACACATATCACCAAGAGGTCGTCTATTACAATCTGCCCAAGTACTATGCTCATTGCAAGCATCAAGGGCATGACGAAAGATCATGTAGATTTTTGAATGACTGCTCAGTCGAACACGAGATTTTGGATTGCAATCTGCCTCTTAATGATGTGAGCAAAACAGAGCAACTACAAGGTGATGCTAAGGAGCTGTGGAGCTGTTAACTGCTAAAAGAGCTACCCAAAAAATAAAGGAAATAGCAATACAAAAAGCCAGATGTGATAAAGAGCAGGAGCTACAGATACAGATAATGGAAACTGCTACTTTGAAGTCTGTTACTTGAGCTGCTGGTTCGCCACAATCAACAGCTGGTCGAACCAATGTATGGCACCAGTATGTCTCAACAGAAGGGAAGCAGAGGCCAACATCTCCTGTTTCGGAGGGTCTGTCCCAGATTTCTGAGAAAAAGAGGGCTGATGATGAGACCAAAACTGGGGGTTCTAAAAATTCAGGTAAGATAAACAAAGGCAAGGGAGTTGATACAACAGAAAAAAGTGAAACTTGGACAGTGGTTTCACATAAAAAATCATCTAGAAAGAAGACTGTGGCGCCAATCAAGAAGAGCCCAGGTGCTCGACGTATTGACGCCAGGTATGTGTCCTGCACAAATATGTTGGATACTCCTGAACTATATAACACTGGAAAAACAAAGCTGGCAACATTAAATGACAATAGGAGATCCACACAAGAAGTTCCATGCTCGAGCAGACACAAAAAATGTCTGGGCAGTGATATTCCAGCTTATTATTGGGGCGTTCGACGAACTATCCCAAAGACCATCTTCAGGAAGGAGATGTCGAGCAGCTCCAATTGTCAAATGCTGCAACTCATCAGTCCACATATTGAAAAGGTCATTAATAAACCTTTAGTCACTTTGAACACCTCCGACTTTGAAATTCCTTCACAATCGGAAAAATCAAGTGATGAACATGAGACAAGTTGGTTAGCTAAATACCAAACTTTGGGCTGATCGAATTGAGCATGAAAAAAGAAAGATTGGGGGGATGACGAAGGGAGGAAGTCGACCAATGCTATTGAGAGCGATAAAGAAGACCTGCTTTCAGTTGCTTCAACTCCAATTCAGACAAACCAGAAAACAAGTCAGAATATAGTACCAATTTCTACTCCCAGGAACTCTCCAGGTCATTAATAAACCTTTAGTCACTTTGAACACCTCCGACGATGAACATAAGACAAGCTGGTTAGCTAAATACCAAACTTGGGCCGATCAAATTGACCATGAAGAAGAGGAAGATTGGGGGGATGACGAAGGGAGAAAGTCGACCAATGCTATTGAGAGCGACGAAGAAGACCTGTTTTCAGTTGCTTCAACTCCAATTCAGACAAACCAGAAAACAAGTCAGAACATAGCACCAATTTCTACTCCCAGGAACTCTCCAATTTCTGTGCAGCACACCTATGCAAATGCTAGGCAGCATTCTTCAATTGATGGACAACAGCGACATAATCCAGCAGACATGACAAAATAGATTGCAGTTGCAAATTAGAACAGCAAGAAAGCAGTAGCAACAGGTTTGCAACACAAGTGCAGCAGATACAACAGGAAATTCTGAAAAGCAGCAGCAGCTTTCTTGTACAAGTAGTGCAATGGGTGTGCAGCAGCAGGGCCATCAGAAGCCTGCAGTAGCTGGGAAGAAGCAGCAACAATCTTGCACCAGCAATGCTGAAGTTGCACTTTCAAAATTGGGGTAGCAGCGTACCAGCAGTACACTACACTGGTTGTGCAACAGCAACAGCAACTCCTCACAAATGCTGAGAAATAGCAGCAGCCTAACACTGCTGGACAACAGCATAACATTTCTCGCACAGGCAGTCCAATAGGTGAACAGCAGCAGCAGACACTGACCTCAACAAAATCAGTGCACACAAAGGCAATGACAATTACAATATCGGGGCAGCAGCAACATCCAGTCAAGGAAACATCACTTGATAGGGATGGAAAAGGTTACGATGAAGAAAATGTTAGGCATCTCCCAATGAGAGCTGCGAAACAAAAACAGGTCGTTGCAACAACATCGCCAAAGTCCAGCCGATCAAAAAAGAAAAAATCATGAATTGGATATACATTTTGAAAAGGTTGGAGGAAGAAGATAAAATTTTACAAATCGAAGAATTCACAGCATTGGATAAGGAAGGACAAGGCAATAACTATTACTGCATTTTATTATATCATTTTGTAAGCATTATCTTATGTAATATCATCATAGAGTGTGTTATAAACTCTATGATGATCATCGAATATTTGGTTCTGTCTAGTTCTTTCTTTTTACACGCTTGCTAATAGGTGAGGCTTTTTGTTTGCCTCAATAGGATTTGTAAGGTAAGGTTGTGCCCCTTACTTGTACTTTTCCTTTGCGGTTTGCTTTTATTATGAATAAAAACATATAATTTGCCCAAAAAAAAAAAGAAGAGTCTGTTAAAATATTCAAGCTTCTGAATCTTATTCTTTTATTTCACAAAATTACACTACCAAAAAGTTGGGATTTATTTCTGCAGAAAAGCAACATTATATATTGAACAAGTGCTGCCTAGATATACATTGTTTCAAGTTCAAGTCTCGCTATGGTGAAACAACAGATTTAAGAGAAAGAGAAAGGGTGGCAAGAAGCCTGAATAATTTCAATATTTAGAAATCTGAAAATCATGCATCTCGCAGATTTGCATGAGCATATTATTAGCAAAAACACACCAATTAACTTATCGCAGTTACCTGGCAGTAACCCAGGTCAAAGTTGTAGAATGAGTAAGTGAGCAGTATGTCACGCAAACACTTCACATTAGAATTATCATCCCCCTCATAGAATGGAATCGACCTATCAGTCCTGACCTTCAAGATCAATTCAAAAGAGAATAAGGAAAGAAGAACCATAAGAAGTGTCATAATTTTATAAACCAAAATATTACTATGTTATAGCAGTAACACTGATAGTTAATGACTCGGATGTGAAGAACTGCATATTGCCTCTCAACCTCTCATATACAAATCATTTGTAGGCCAAAAAGGGTGGACTAATAAAATACTTACCACATCTTTTTCAATAAGACCCTTTCTTTCTCGAAATTTTGTAAATCTTTTAGCCTGCTCTTTAGAGATGCTCTGCATAAAAAGATCCAACATTAAAATTTAAGGCTTAATTTTACCAAAAAGGATCTCAAAGCCATTGTCTCATCATTGGTCCTCTCTCGAGGAAAGAAATATAGGGGAGTTGATTTCCCTCATAGAATATGAAAAGCATAACGCTCCATCGAAAATGCTTAATTCTTTTAACCCTGAAAATGCTTTTGTCCTCTTTGGAGGAAAGAAAAATAGGGGGTTGACTTCCCTAGTTCATCATAAGTCAAAGTCTTAAAGACATGTGATTATTTCCAACCTCCTCGGTGTCCTATTTCATGAAAACAAAAGGAAACACATAAAAAATGACTATTAATATCTCTATGAATATGCATTCCTCTTTTCAATATTTATTTTACCGTTGGCATCAGTTAATCTAGTAGAGACAGGGAAATGGAGTAATGACATGAAAATCTGAGATGATATCATACTGGGTCAATTGAAAGACAAAGCGTGAGATACTCAAAGAGAAAACAGAGACATCGCAATCCAGCAGCATCATAATGATCGTCACAAGAATCTCATCAGATTACAAGTGAATTAAACATAAGATACAGCTTATTCAACAATACTAGTCATGAAAGACATTTTAGCAATTAAATGAAATATAATAACAGGTTTTAGAAAGAATCAGAAACTCTCTCCTGATCGTCACAAGAATCTCATCAGATTACAAGTGAATTAAACATAAGATACAGCTTATTCAACAATACTAGTCATGAAAGACATTTTAGCAATT